>JBBBDQ010001748.1:0-245202 GCA_037127315.1 Ascarosepion bandense | reverse complement strand
CCCGGTATCCAATGATCTCAGAAGTCCGCATTGTTTGCTACGAAATGTTTGAGTACGTTAAATTGATGGCGAACACTAATAATGCAAAATTCCCGGCTAAAAGTAAAAAATATGAGGAAATAATAATAATAATAATAATAATAATAATGGAAAAGAAAAATTGACTAGTGATAGTAGTAACAATTTTTTTTTAACAAAATATTCTAGTGTAGTGATGTTTTGTTTCGCTGAGCCGTTGCTACGCCCAATGTTTTTTTTTTTAACCAGCGTCTTTCTCTTTGAATTTCAATCGTGTCTATGCCAGCTGTCGCTTGGCAGCCCATTTAGGAGAAGGAAAACTACAAACAACAACCCGCAATTCAAGGTGTTAATCGTGCCGAGCAGTGAATGGCTACTGCGTTATGAGGTCACAAACGATCCCCTACAGGCTTCGGGACCCTGTTTGTAAAAGACCGTTACCCAACGTGCCGGGCAACTTTGGGTGGACTTTTGGACCTGCGCGTCACTCGTGTGAAAAATATGAGAAATACAAATAGAAATAAAAAGTCCACTATGGCTCTTCCAGAGAATAAACAGGGAGCCCGTCCTTCAGGAGGGAACCTACCTGAGGTCGAAAAATCTGCCATAGGAACAAACTCCTACACAAAGAATGAATGTTCAGGTCCCCACAACCAGGATAATCCTAATGATGGTCCTGAAAATTCTCCAGCTAGATCTATAACCGTATATTTAAAGAAAGAAAAAATAAAATGGTCTCGTGAGGAGTATAAAGTCGTTATGACTGCATTTCATGAAGCGTTACTCAAACCTCAAAAAAACATGATTCGCCAAGCATATCACATTTGGCGTGAAAAAGTTGGTCAAGCAAATAGAACGTATCCTGACGAAAATAAATTAGCCAATGTAGGAAAATACATCATTCGTAATAACCGATTGACAGAGGCTGAAATAAATGAGATAAAAAGAATTGTAACCAGAATAGACGAATCAACAAAATATGAAAAAGAACCGGAATCAGAAATAAAAAGTAATAACATCAAACAAGCCACTGGTCATAATGTAGAAACCGTGGTAAACACAAATCAGTGTGAAGATAATGCTGTAAGTTTAAAAGTGCTGGAAAGGTGTGATCTGAGTCAGTTAAAAGACGAAAATAAAACGAGTTCAGAACACATCGAACATAATTATTTGACAGAAAATAAGAACAGTATACAAGAAGCCAAGGAAGAAATCAAGAACCATATAAGTCAAATACAAAATATTGCAATGGAGGAACGAGAACAGCTCCCAAAATTACAATCAACAAAGCATAACCTCCGAATTATTAAACTATTATTAATCCTTGACTTCAGTTTCTCATTGGTTTTAACTACGACCAACAGACGACTTCTTTAAATTGGTGAATGATGCTATAATCCTTGACTTCAGTTTCTCATTGGTTTTAACCACGACCAACAGACGACTTCTTTAAATTGGTGAATGATGCTATAATCCTTGACTTCAGTTTCTCATTGGTTTTAACCACGACCAACAGACGACTTCTTTAAATTGGTGAATGATGCTATAATCCTTGACTTCAGTTTCTCATTGGTTTTAACCACGACCAACAGACGACTTCTTTAAATTGGTGAATGATGCTATAATCCTTGACTTCAGTTTCTCATTGGTGCTACAAAGAAATTGTTTGTCTCTCGCACATAATAATCAAGAGAGACTGCAGTCTTAGGAGTAGGGTGGCGAGATGTTAGGGGTAACGCGGCAGCAGAAATTGTCTGACAGTTCTCTTGCTTGTGTGGCTTGTTGCAGAGTCCTGTTGCCAGAGATAAGATCTTAATGAACAGTTATTATGACCCGGGGCAGCAATACTTTATTAAGGTACTTAATATACTTCTATGGGTTGCGTCTGAGGCCCGTGGGAAGATGAATGAAGGCATAACGTCACCATCACTAGGGCTTTAGTCGAAAAACCTTCATAGACCCTATTAAACTTATCCAACTCTTTCCAAATCATATGCATCGTCTTCAGATTGACGTCCAACCACTAAATGTTCGTATTAGAGATTTTCGGGCGCGAATGCGTAGCAGTACAGTATGCGGTTTCAAAATTTCTGGGTGAGTAAATTGTGCCATAGTGCTCTTTTTCTCATCAACTGACCCTACTATACTGCGAAATCAACAAAATAAAAAACAAACAACGCGCATGCTCGAAATTAAAAATATAAAATGTGACAATTTACCCATCGCAATTCTTTCTCGCTTTATATATATATATATATATATATATATATATGAAAAGTGTATGTATATAATTATAAATATCAATATATATATGCAATTTGTTATATATATTATAATTATTTATATATTATATATGCGCGGTACTTATTTGAAAGCACTCAGTATCAGTGATAAAGCTGACAGATTCATATAGATAGGTGTGAGTTTGTATCCCTGGGTTTCACGCTCTTGCGATCGTCAGACAAACTGATTATTTTTTTGTTAAATTGGCTATATGTAGGGCTGCGTATATTGGTGTATTTTTGTGGAAGTGGGATTTGTTGTCATGAGAGACGCAGACATATATACATATTTGTACACCCATTGACGTGCGCAAAGGCACACACACACACGCGTCCGCCCAAACATATATAGGAACCGTACGAGGTTCGGCATATATATGTATATGTGTGCCGTTGCGCACATACATACGCATTCGGTTGGTGTATTTGAATAGTGTAGCGATGTCAACGCGCGGAGAGAGAGAGAAAGAGAGAGAGAGAAATCTCAGATATTCTACAATTTCATGGGTAATACGTATTTCGCGGTTGACCTTGCTGCTCATCAGATCCAAATGATACAACAGTTAATCTTCAAAATATTCCAGAAAATCATTACACACAGACGCTCACGTGTCCATATTGAGAATAGACATTTGTAACGGTAATCTACAAAAAACAATTCCTCGCTCATTCAAAAAACCTCAAAGAGAAAAAAAAAGGAAAAATATAGAAAATTGATAAATGGAAAGAAGAGAAAGAAAAAGAAAAAGAAATAGAAATGAAAAGAGAACGAACAATATACAGAGAAATTAAATTTAACGTCTTAGATCGACATCAGCGTCTATTGCAACCCATCTAACTATATTACACTGTTAAATTAAATAAATAAATTTAACATTGAGTTCTTTTGAGTTCGTCTCTATCGGAATTTACTTGACTAAGTGTTCTACCAAGCATTCTTCGTTATATGTATATATATATATAACTGTAAATTTGTCTTTGAAAACACGTCTCGAAAAAACCCACCGAGTACAAACCCGGAGGGGAAAAAATGGAAACAAAAAAAGAAACGAACTAAGCATTTGAACATTAGTCAAAGTACTAGTCGAAAGAAAAAAAACCCGAGACGAGTAACTTGTCCTGAAGATCCAATTTGGTGAACAGGTGTAGAGGCTCATCCCTTGTTCCCTGTTTAGGATGTGGTCTCCGGCTTTCTCTTTGCCAACCTTTTCACTCTTTTCTTTTTTTCAATTGGAGTAGATAGACTAAACTATCGCCCAGTTCACACTCCACCCACGTCTATTGAACAGGTGTAGAGGCTCATCCGTTGTTCCCTGTTTAGGATGTGGTCTCCGGCTTTCTCTTTGCCAACCTTTTCACTCTTTTCTTTTTTCTTTTTTTCAATTGGAGTAGATAGACTAAACTATCGCCCAGTACACACTCCACCCACGTCTATTGAACAGGTGTAGAGGCTCATCCCTTGTTCCCTGTTTAGGATGTGGTCTCCGGCTTTCTCTTTGCCAACCTTTTCACTCTTTTCTTTTTTTCAATTGGAGTAGATAGACTAAACTATCGCCCAGTTCACACTCCACCCACGTCTATTGAACAGGTGTAGAGGCTCATCCGTTGTTCCCAGGTTAGGATGTGGTCTCCGGCTTTCTCTTTTCCAACCTTTTCACTCTTTTCTTTTTTCTTTTTTTCAATTGGAGTAGATAGACTAAACTATCGCCCGGTTCACACTCCACCCACGTCTATTGAACAGGTGAAGAGGTTCATCCCTTGTTTCCTTGTTTAGGATGAGTTCTCCGGCTTTCTCTTTTCCAACCATTTCACTCTTTTCTTTTGTCTTTTTTTCAATTGGAGTAGATAGACTAAACTATCGCCCAGTACACACTCCACCCACGTCTATTGAACAGGTGTAGAGGCTCATCCCTTGTTCCCTGTTTAGGATGTGGTCTCCGGCTTTCTCTTTTCCAATCTTTTCATTCTTACGTAGCCCCCTGCACATCAGTGGCTTTACCGCCTTGCTTGGAGTGATATGATTAAAAAAACCTTGCTAGGTTCGTTGGATCTCTAGCTTAGCTACTTTCATATATATATATATATATATATATATATATATATATATATATATATATATATATATAATTAAAATGTGTCACTTAGCTGAATGATGTTACCTTCAATATCCTAACTCCGGAGTTTCGTCGACAAACACGTCCGTCCACTCTTCAATGTGCATTAGCAATCGACTGCTTATATATATCGGTTTTCTTTTCTATGCACTCATTATGTGGAGGTGCGTTCGCGCGTGTGCGCCTGTTTTTGCGTATGTGCGTACGTATAGGGTGTCGTGATTATTTGCTCTTTTCTTCGTTTTTTTTTCTTACTCCACTTTATACTCATTCCTTAGCTTTTTCTCTTTTCCTCTTGTTTTTACAATAACGTTAAGCCTATTCATGGCCCAGAGCCACTCAAGGTAGGTTGCTAAGTTAAGGAGTGTTTCCTATGGCTAGAAAGGTAAGATAACGTTTGACTAGAACAGGTTGTAGGGATCAGAGTAATATCCTCTTGGGAGTCTGTTCCACAGGGCAGTGGTTCACGGGAAGAAGCTGTTTGAGTGAATCAAGCTTCTCGTCGATATAATATGGAGGGAACGTGGATAGCTTGCTACGATGTAAGTGACATCGTTGTGAAGGTTAGACCCGGGAAGAACTAAAGAATGAGTACTTTAAAATGGAAGTGGTGATAGAGCAGTAAGAGACTCGCTATATCTCATTGGTGAGAAAGAGGTTGGAATATGGAAAATAATTATTTTCCAACAATTACTCCGAGATGTTTTTATGCCCTACCAAGGCTGGAAAGCAAGAGCTGGACATCTTCCCGCCCAAATATAGCAACAGTACTCCATTTCCTGCTTGATCTGACTCTTATAAAGGTAGTGGATGACATGAGGAGTCAGGAACTTACGAGAACGCTACAGGGAACCGATAAATTTACCTGCATCTTTAGCGATGGATCGTGCATAAGAGTTACACTTGAACTGAGGCCTTATATTCTCTCAAGGCACAGTGCCTCCTCGAGGGAAATCTGTTCATCGTTATTGAATTTATTATTCTTAAATTTAGAAACAAACTTAGTAACGCTATACTCGATATAATCTCTTAGCTAATTACGACACCAGGCCAAATAGACTTGCTACATCCCAACTATGAGAAAGAGGCTGGTAGGTGGAATAAAATTCTTCTCTAACAGGGACTCAGAGATGCTTTTAAACTGATAAATGAGTTCTGGGATGCTCCTTCCTAAATTCTATTTTCGGCCTGATCTACTTCATATTAAGTTATAGGGTAACATCAGGAAACGTACTTAATGACGCAGTAAAGTCGTTCATTTTATCTGCATTTTTAACAACAGACCGTATATAGGAGTTCTATTTAAGTTTGAGTCTCATATCCTCCCAAGCCACGGGGCCTTCTTGAGGAGAGATCAAGTTCATCGTGAATGGGGTAGTTCGTGGTCTAATCGGCGGTGATTAAATGTAATCAGTTTAGTTTTAGAAGCATTGAATGTAACCAACCAGTTTTTACCCCACTGGGAAGTTAATGTTAAATCAGAAGAGAGATCAGCTAATCGTCAAGAGAGAAGAAGAAGAGGTCAAACTAATCGAAACACATACTGCTCGTCGCACAAGAGGTTGTTCCTATGCAAGTACTTGTTGGTTAAGACCTCATAAAGCTTACTGGTGATACTGAAGAGACTAATGGGTTTATACTGGCAAGGGGTGAGTATTGGCAACCGCGTTGTTGAAGACCGGGCATACCCTTGTCACCTTCCACATGCCTGGGGAATATTTTTCCTTCGTGCAGTGGTTAAATTACTTTGTTAGAAGCGGAGATGCCAATAAAGTGGAATATTAAAGTATTTTTAATGTTCGGTTATAGTAAGAAGCTTGATTTAGTCAGACTTTAATGAATTTCTTTTTATTCTTTTTTTATTTTAGAAAACTAAAAACTGTTCTAGTTTTGTATTAAAAAATGTTTTGCTGAGAATATGTTTTCCTTAAAAATGTTTTATAGTAATAATGTTTCCTTCAAAAACGATTTGTTGGTAAAATCTTTCCTTCAAAAATGTATATTATTTCTACAAAAGTCTATTTTTATGTATATATTTATATAAATGTGTATTTTTATACTTTCATAGTGTTTTGACCCCAGTTTGGGGTTAGCTATTTGTCCATAGCTGGGACCCTAGCAGGTGCTACCACTCTGGATCAGGGTTGACTTGGGAACAACAGCAATTAAGAGGTGGTTCCATTCTCCTCACAACTTCACAATCAGAGGCCTTGCTGCCAGATGCAGTTTTCCGTCATACCCAGGCCCCCCCATGTAATAGATTTTGCAGCGCATTCAGGGGTAAACCAAAGTTGACTGTTTGTATTTTGCCGGAATATTTTGTGTGGGAAGGAAATACTGCATTCCAGAAAGATACATTCGGAGATTAGGACAACGGTTTTGGAGGCAGTGTGTTTTAAGAAGTTTGGGATAGGAGCTTTCCTCATAAAGGACGGAATACTGTCCCAGTCTGCATTCATACAACAACAACAAAATCTATGAAATGGTAAATCAGGGGATGTCATGGGTTCGGGAGAAATCTGGACATTGACAAAGGAATGGTCTGACGAGGCAATCGGGGGGAAAGCTTTTGTTGAGTATTTATCAGGGTAGTATGCTAGAAAAGGGGCGGAAAGGGTCGCCTACTGTCATAGCGCAAATTTGGTAGATTATTCAATGATCTGGGTCATTTCATAAACGAAGGAGAAATCTTTACAAAATTTCGCTTCCTTGTCAGTTTTGTTAGAGGGAATTAAACACTCTTTGTGGTGAACATTGAAGTCACCACATATGTAAAAGCTGACATAGGGAAATTCATTGAAGATTTTGTCAATCCTCTGATATTTGATCAACACACTGAAGTACATATACGAAAGATCAGAGTACTCATCTTTTATCGGAGAGAAATGAAATATCTTCAACGAATTTCAGTTGAAGATATTGTCAATCCTCTCTGACATTTGTTCAAAGATTACCGCCCCTTCATCCTGAGGACGATACAGAGCAAAGATGAATATGGTACTATGAATAAGTGCCACACTGAAGTACATGTACGAGAGATCAGAGTCCTCTTTTTTTTATTAGAGAGGAATGAAACATCTTCAACGAATTTCAGTTGAAGATATTGTCCATCCACTTTGATATTTGTTCAAAGATTACCGCCCCTTGATCCTGAGGACGATACAGATCAAAGATGAATATGGTACTATGAGTAAGTGCCACACTGAAGTACATATACGAAAGATCAGAGTCCTGTTTTTTTATCAGAGAGAAATGAAATATCTTCAACGAATTTCAGTTGAATATATTGTCAATCCTCTCTGGTATTCGATCAAGATTACCGCCTCTTCATCCTGAGAACGATATAAAGCGAAGATGAATATGATACTATGAATAAATGCCACACAGAGGCACATGTACTGAAGATCAGAGTCCTTATTTTTGTGCATGGTAACCCGTCTATAATGTAGACACCGATCCTGTGACAGTGACGTTTTAGGTGGTCGTATTTTGTTATCATGTGTGAGTAATCCGGGATTGTGAGCTCCTGCAATGTGATCGAGGCATTGATACCCGTTCCAGACAGGACCATTATGTCAGATTTAGTCTGAAGTAAAGGGAGTTTCACTACTGGAAAATTAAAATGTAGACCTTTTACATTGGTGTAAGAGATAGGTTGGGTTTGCTAGTCTGAAGTAAAGGGAGTTTCACTCTTGGAAAGTTGGAATGTAAACCCCTTACATTGGTGTAAGAGATAGGTTGGGTTTGCTAGTCTGAAGTAAAGAGAGTTTGACTCCTGGAAAGTTGGAATGTAGACCCCTTACATTGGTGTAAGAGATAGGTTGGGTTTGCTAGTCTGAAGTAAAGAGAGTTTCACTCCTGGAAAGTTGGAATGTAGACCCCTTACATTGGTGTAAGAGATAGGTTGGGTTTGCTAGTCTGAAGTAAAGAGAGTTTCACTCCTGGAAAGTTGGAATGTAGACCCCTTACATTGGTGTAAGAGATAGGTTGGGTTTGCTAGTCTGAAGTAAAGAGAGTTTCACTCCTGGAAAGTTGGAATGTAGACCCCTTACATTGGTGTAAGAGATAGGTTGGGTTTGCTAGTCTGAAAGAAAGGGAGTTTCACTCATGGAAAGTTGGAATGTAGACCCCTTACATTGGTGTAAGAGATAGGTTGGGTTTGCTAGTCTGAAGTAAAGGGAGTTTCACTCCTGGAAAGTTGGAATGTAGACCCCTTACATTGGTGTAAGAGATAGGTTGAGTTTGCTAGTCTGAAATAAAGGGAGTTTCACTCTTGGAAAGTTGGAATGTAGACCCCTTACATTGGTGTAAGAGATAGGTTGGGTTTGCTAGTCTGAAATAAAGGGAGTTTCACTCTTGGAAAGTTGGAATGTAGACCCCTTACATTGGTGTAAGAGATAGGTTGGGTTTGCTAGTCTGAAATAAAGGGAGTTTCACTCTTGGAAAGTTGGAATGTAGACCCCTTACATTGGTGTAAGAGATAGGTTGGGTTTGCTAGTCTGAAATAAAGGGAGTTTCACTCCTGGAAAGTTGGAATGTAGACCCCTTACATTGGTGTAAGAGATAGGTTGGGTTTGCTAGTCTGAAATAAAGGGAGTTTCACTCTTGGAAAGTTGGAATGTAGACCCCTTACATTGGTGTAAGAGATAGGTTGGGTTTGCTAGTCTGAAATAAAGGGAGTTTCACTCCTGGAAAGTTGGAATGTAGACCCCTTACATTGGTGTAAGAGATAGGTTGGGTTTGCTAGTCTGAAATAAAGGGAGTTTCACTCTTGGAAAGTTGGAATGTAGACCCCTTACATTGGTGTAAGAGATAGGTTGGGTTTGCTAGTCTGAAATAAAGGGAGTTTCACTCTTGGAAAGTTGGAATGTAGACCCCTTACATTGGTGTAAGAGATAGGTTGGGTTTGCTAGTCTGAAATAAAGGGAGTTTCACTCTTGGAAAGTTGGAATGTAGACCCCTTACATTGGTGTAAGAGATAGGTTGGGTTTGCTAGTCTGAAATAAAGGGAGTTTCACTCCTGTAAAGTTGAAATGTAGATCCCTTACATTGGTGTAAGAGATAGGTTGGGTTTGCTAGTCTGAAATAAAGGGAGTTTCACTCTTGGAAAGTTGGAATGTAGACCCCTTACATTGGTGTAAGAGATAGGTTGGGTTTGCTAGTCTGAAATAAAGGGAGTTTCACTCCTGGAAAGTTGGAATGTAGACCCCTTACATTGGTGTAAGAGATAGGTTGGGTTTGCTAGTCTGAAATAAAGGGAGTTTCACTCTTGGAAAGTTGGAATGTAGACCCCTTACATTGGTGTAAGAGATAGGTTGGGTTTGCTAGTCTGAAATAAAGGGAGTTTCACTCTTGGAAAGTTGGAATGTAGATCCCTTACATTGGTGTAAGAGATAGGTTGGGTTTGCTAGTCTGAAGTAAAGAGAGTTTCACTCCTGGAAAGTTGGAATGTAGATCGCTTACATTGGTGTAAGAGATAGGTTGGGTTTGCTAGTCTGAAATAAAGGGAGTTTCACTCTTGGAAAGTTGGAATGTAGACACCTTACATTGGTGTAAGAGATAGGTTGGGTTTGCTAGTCTGAAATAAAGGGAGTTTCACTCTTGGAAAGTTGGAATGTAGATCCCTTACATTGGTGTAAGTGATAGGTTGGGTTTGGTAGTCTGAAGTAAAGGGAGTTTCACTCTTGGAAAGTTGGAATGTAGATCCCTTACATTGGTGTAAGTGATAGGTTGGGTTTGCTAGTCTGAAATAAAGGGAGTTTCACTCTTGGAAAGTTGGAATGTAGACCCCTTACATTGGTGCAAGAGATAGGTTGTGTTTGCTAGTCTGAAGTAAAGAGAGTTTCACACTTGGAAAGTTGGAATGTAGACCCCTTACATTGGTGTAAGAGATAGGTTGGGTTTGCTAGTCTGAAGTAAAGAGAGTTTCACTCCTGGAAAGTTGGAATGTAGATCCCTTACATTGGTGTAAGAGATAGGTTGGGTTTGCTAGTCTGAAATAAAGGGAGTTTCACTCTTGGAAAGTTGGAATGTAGACACCTTACATTGGTGTAAGAGATAGGTTGGGTTTGCTAGTCTGAAATAAAGGGAGTTTCACTCTTGGAAAGTTGGAATGTAGATCCCTTACATTGGTGTAAGTGATAGGTTGGGTTTGGTAGTCTGAAGTAAAGGGAGTTTCACTCTTGGAAAGTTGGAATGTAGATCCCTTACATTGGTGTAAGTGATAGGTTGGGTTTGGTAGTCTGAAGTAAAGGGAGTTTCACTCTTGGAAAGTTGGAATGTAGATCCCTTACATTGGTGTAAGTGATAGGTTGGGTTTGCTAGTCTGAAATAAAGGGAGTTTCACTCTTGGAAAGTTGGAATGTAGATCCCTTACATTGGTGTAAGTGATAGGTTGGGTTTGCTAGTCTGAAATAAAGGGAGTTTCACTCTTGGAAAGTTGGAATGTAGATCCCTTACATTGGTGTAAGTGATAGGTTGGGTTTGCTAGTCTGAAATAAAGGGAGTTTCACTCTTGGAAAGTTGGAATGTAGATCCCTTACATTGGTGTAAGTGATAGGTTGGGTTTGCTAGTCTGAAATAAAGGGAGTTTCACTCTTGGAAAGTTGGAATGTAGATCCCTTACATTGGTGCAAGAGATAGGTTGTGTTTGCTAGTCTGAAGTAAAGAGAGTTTCACACTTGGAAAGTTGGAATGTAGACCCCTTACATTGGTGTAAGAGATAGGTTGGGTTTGCTAGTCTGAAGTAAAGAGAGTTTCACTCCTGGAAAGTTGGAATGTAGATCCCTTACATTGGTGTAAGAGATAGGTTGGGTTTGCTAGTCTGAAATAAAGGGAGTTTCACTCTTGGAAAGTTGGAATGTAGACACCTTACATTGGTGTAAGAGATAGGTTGGGTTTGCTAGTCTGAAATAAAGGGAGTTTCACTCTTGGAAAGTTGGAATGTAGACCCCTTACATTGGTGTAAGAGATAGGTTGGGTTTGCTAGTCTGAAATAAAGGGAGTTTCACTCTTGGAAAGTTGGAATGTAGATCCCTTACATTGGTGTAAGTGATAGGTTGGGTTTGGTAGTCTGAAGTAAAGGGAGTTTCACTCTTGGAAAGTTGGAATGTAGATCCCTTACATTGGTGTAAGAGATAGGTTGGGTTTGCTAGTCTGAAGTAAAGAGAGTTTCACTCCTGGAAAGTTGGAATGTAGATCCCTTACATTGGTGTAAGAGATAGGTTGGGTTTGCTAGTCTGAAATAAAGGGAGTTTCACTCTTGGAAAGTTGGAATGTAGATCCCTTACATTGGTGTAAGTGATAGGTTGGGTTTGGTAGTCTGAAGTAAAGGGAGTTTCATCTTGGAAAGTTGGAATGTAGATCCCTTACATTGGTGTAAGTGATAGGTTGGGTTTGCTAGTCTGAAATAAAGGGAGTTTCACTCTTGGAAAGTTGGAATGTAGACCCCTTACATTGGTGCAAGAGATAGGTTGTGTTTGCTAGTCTGAAGTAAAGAGAGTTTCACACTTGGAAAGTTGGAATGTAGACCCCTTACATTGGTGTAAGAGATAGGTTGGGTTTGCTAGTCTGAAGTAAAGAGAGTTTCACTCCTGGAAAGTTGGAATGTAGATCCCTTACATTGGTGTAAGAGATAGGTTGGGTTTGCTAGTCTGAAATAAAGGGAGTTTCACTCTTGGAAAGTTGGAATGTAGACACCTTACATTGGTGTAAGAGATAGGTTGGGTTTGCTAGTCTGAAATAAAGGGAGTTTCACTCTTGGAAAGTTGGAATGTAGATCCCTTACATTGGTGTAAGTGATAGGTTGGGTTTGGTAGTCTGAAGTAAAGGGAGTTTCACTCTTGGAAAGTTGGAATGTAGATCCCTTACATTGGTGTAAGAGATAGGTTGGGTTTGCTAGTCTGAAGTAAAGAGAGTTTCACTCCTGGAAAGTTGGAATGTAGATCCCTTACATTGGTGTAAGAGATAGGTTGGGTTTGCTAGTCTGAAATAAAGGGAGTTTCACTCTTGGAAAGTTGGAATGTAGATCCCTTACATTGGTGTAAGTGATAGGTTGGGTTTGCTAGTCTGAAGTAAAGGGAGTTAGACTCTTGGAAAGTTGGAATGTAGACCCCTTACATTGGTGTAAGTGATAGGTTGGGTTTGCTAGTCTGAAGTAAAGGGAGTTAGACTCTTGGAAAGTTGGAATGTAGATACCTTACATTGGTGTAAGTGATAGGTTGGGTTTGCTAGTCTGAAATAAAGGGAGTTTCACTCTTGGAAAGTTGGAATGTAGACCCCTTACATTGGTGTAAGTGATAGGTTGGGTTTGGTAGTCTGAAGTAAAGGGAGTTTCACTCTTGGAAAGTTGGAATGTAGATCCCTTACATTGGTGTAAGAGATAGGTTGGGTTTGCTAGTCTGAAGTAAAGAGAGTTTCACTCCTGGAAAGTTGGAATGTAGATACCTTACATTGGTGTAAGTGATAGGTTGGGTTTGCTAGTCTGAAGTAAAGAGAGTTTCACTCCTGGAAAGTTGGAATGTAGATCCCTTACATTGGTGTAAGAGATAGGTTGGGTTTGCTAGTCTGAAATAAAGGGAGTTAGACTCTTGGAAAGTTGGAATGTAGACCCCTTACATTGGTGTAAGAGATAGGTTGGGTTTGCTAGTCTGAAATAAAGGGAGTTTCACTCCTGGAAAGTTGGAATGTAGATCCCTTACATTGGTGTAAGAGATAGGTTGGGTTTGCTAGTCTGAAATAAAGGGAGTTTCACTCCTGGAAAGTTGGAATGTAGATCCTTACATTGGTGTAAGAGATAGGTTGGGTTTGCTAGTCTGAAATAAAGGGAGGTTTCCTCCTGGAAAGTTGGAATGTAGATCCCTTACATTGGTGTAAGTGATAGGTTGGGTTTGCTAGTCTGAAGTAAAGGGAGTTAGACTCTTGGAAAGTTGGAATGTGATCCCTTACATTAGTGTAGAAAGTGATAGGTTGGGTTTGCTAGTCTGAAGTAAAGGGAGTTAGACTCTTGGAAAGTTGGATAGTCCTTACATTGGTGTAAGTGATAGGTTGGGTTTGCTAGTCTGAAATAAGGGAGTTTCACTCTTGGAAAGTTGGAATGTAGACCCCTTACATTGGTGTAAGTGATAGGTTGGGTTTGCTAGTCTGAAGTAAAGGGAGTTAGACTCTTGGAAAGTTGGAATGTAGATCCCTTACATTGGTGTAAGTGATAGGTTGGGTTTGCTAGTCTGAAGTAAAGGGAGTTAGACTCTTGGAAAGTTGGAATGTAGATCCCTTACATTGGTGTAAGAGATAGGTTGGGTTTGCTAGTCTGAAATAAAGGGGAGTTTCACTCCTGGAAAGTTGGAATGTAGATCCCTTACATTGGTGTAAGTGATAGGTTAGGTTTGCTAGTCTGAAGTAAAAGGGAGTTAGACTCTTGGAAAGTTGGAATGTAGATCCCTTACATTGGTGTAGGAGATAGGTTGGGTTTGCTAGTCTGAAATAAAAGGGAGTTTCACTCTTGGAAAGTTGGAATGTAGACCCCTTACATTGGTGTAAGTGATAGGTTGGGTTTGCTAGTCTGAAGTAAGGGAGTTAGACTCTTGGAAAGTTGGAATGTAGATCCCTTACATTGGTGTAAGTGATAGGTTGGAGTTTGCTAGTCTGAAGTAAAGGGAGTTAGACTCTTGGAAAGTTGGAATGTAGATCCCTTACATTGGTGTAAGAGATAGGTTGGGTTGCTAGTCTGAAATAAAGGGAGTTTCACTCTTGGAAAGTTGGAATGTAGACCCCTTACATTGGTGTAAGTGATAGGTTGGGTTTGCTAGTCTGAAGTAAGGGAGTTAGACTCTTGGAAAGTTGGAATGTAGACCCCTTACATTGGTGTAAGTGATAGGTTGGGTTTGCAGTCTGAAGTAAAGGGAGTTAGACTCTTGGAAAGTTGGAATGTAGATCCCTTACATTGGTGTAAAGAGATAGGTTGGGGTTGCTAGTCTGAAATAAAGGGAGTTCCTCCTGGAAAGTTGGAATGTAGATCCCTTACATTGGTGTAAGTGATAGGTTGGGTTTGCTAGTCTGAAATAAGGTTTCACTCTTGGAAAGTTGGAATGTAGATCCCTTACATTGGTGTAAGTGATAGGTTGGGTTTGCTAGTCTGAAGTAAAGGGAGTTAGACTCTTGGAAAGTTGGAATGTAGATCCCTTACATTGGTGTAAGTGATAGGTTGGGTTTGGTAGTCTGAAGTAAAGAGTTAGACTCTTGGAGGGTGGAATGTAGATCCCTTACATTGGTGTAAGAGATAGGTTGGGTTTGCTAGTCTGAAATAAAGGGAGTTTCCTCCTGGAAAGTTGGAATGTAGATCCCTTACATTGGTGTAAGTGATAGGTTGGGTTTGCTAGTCTGAAATAAAGGAGTTTTCACTCTTGGAAAGTTGGAATGTAGACCCCTTACATTGGTGTAAGTGATAGGTTGGGTTGCTAGTCTGTAGGTAAAGGGAGTTAGACTCTTGGAAAGTTGGAATGTAGATCCCTTACATTGGTGTAAGTGATAGGTTGGGTTTGCTAGTCTGAAATAAAGGGAGTTTAACTGCGGAAAGTTGGAATGTGATCCCTTACATTGGTGTAGTGATAGGTTGGGTTGCTAGTCTGGAGGCCAAAAGGGGGAGTTAGACTCTTGGAAAGTTGGAATGTAGATCCCTTACATTGGTGTAAGAGATAGGTTGGGTTTGCTAGTCTGAAATAAAGGGAGTTTCACTCCTGGAAAGTTGGAATGTAGATCCCTTACATTGGTGTAAGTGATAGGTTGGGTTTGCTAAGTCTGAAATAAAGGGAGTTTCACTCTTGGAAAGTTCAGAATGTAGATCCCACACATTGGTGTAAGTGATAGGTTGGGTTTGCTAGTCTGAGTAAGGAGTTAGACTCTTGGTGGAATGTAGACCCCTTACATTGGTGTAAGTGATAGGTTGAGTTTTGCTAGTCTGAAGTAAAGGAGTTAGACTCTTGGAAAGTTGGAATGTAGATCCCTTACATTGGTCGTAAGTGATAGGTTGGGTTTGCTAGTCTGAAATAGAGGAGTTTCACTCTTGGAAGAGTTGGAATGTAGACCCCTTACATTGGTGTAAGAGATAGGTTGGAGTTTTGCTGATGTGGAAATAAAGGAGTTTCCTCCTGGAAAGTTGGAATGTAGTCCTTGCATTGGTGTAAGTGATAGGTTGGGTTTGGTAGTCTGAGTAAAGGGAGTTAGACTCTTGGAAAGTTGGAATGTAGATCCCTTACATTGGTGTAATGAAGATAGGTTGGGTTTGCTAGTCTGAAATAAAGGAGTTTCACTCCTGGAAAGTTGATCCTTAGGTCCCTTACATTGGTGTAAGTGATAGGTTGGGTTTGCTAGTCTGAAATAAAGGGAGTTTCACTCTTGGAAAGTTGGAATGTAGACCCCTTACATTGGTGTAAGAGATAGGTTGAGTTTGCTAGTCTGAAATAAAAGGAGTTTCACTCCTGGAAAGTTGGAATGTAGATCCCTTACATTGGTGTAAGTGATAGGTTGGGTTTGGTAGTCTGAAGTAAAGGGAGTTAGACTCTTGGAAAGTTGGAATGATCCCTTATACATTGGTGTAAGAGATAGGTTGGGTTGCTAGTCTGAAATAAAGGGAGTTTCACTCCTGGAAAGTTGGAATGTAGATCCCTTACATTGGTGTAAGTGATAGGTTGGGTTTGCTAGTCTGAAATAAAGGGAGTTTCACTCTTGGAAAGTTGGAATGTAGACCCCTTACATTGGTGTAAGTGATAGGTTGGGTTGCTAGTCTGAAGTAAAGGGAGTTAGACTCTTGGAAAGTTGGAATGTAGATCCCTTACATTGGTGTAAGAGATGGGTGGGTTTGCTAGTCTGAAATAAAGGGAGTTTCACTCCTGGAAAGTTGGAATGTAGATCCCTTACATTGGTGTAAGTGATAGGTTGGGTTTGCTAGTCTGAAATAAAGGGAGTTTCACTCTTGGAAAGTTGGAATGTAGATCCCTTACATTGGTGTAAGTGATAGGTTGAGTTCTTTAGTCAAGAGTAAGGGAGTTAGACTCTTGGAAAGTTGGAATGTAGATCCCTTACATTGGTGCCAGTGATAGTTGGGTTTGCTAGTCTGAAGTAAAGGGAGTTAGACTCTTGGAAAGTTGGAATGTAGATCACCGTGGTGTCAAGGAATAGGTTAGGTTTGCTAAGTCTGAAATAAAGGGAGTTTCACTCCTGGAAAGTTGGAATGTAGATCCCTTACATTGGTGTAAGTGATAGGTTGGGTTTGCTAGTCTGAAGTAAGGGTTAGACTCTTGGAAAGTTGGAATGTAGATCCCTTACATTGGTGTAAGTGATAGGTTGGGTTTGTAGTCTGAAGTAAGGGAGTTAGACTCTTGGAAAGTTGGAATGTAGATCCCTTACATTGGTGTAAGAGATAGGTTGGTTTTGCTAGTCTGAAATAAAGGGAGTTTCACTCCTGGAAAGTTGGAATGTAGATCCCTTACATTGGTGTAAGTGATAGGTTGGGTTGCTAGTCTGAAGTAAAGGGAGTTTAGACTCTTGGAAGAAGTTGGAATGTAGATCCCTTACATGGTGTAAGAGATAGGTTGGGTTTGCTAGTCTGAAATAAAGGGGTTTTTACTCCTGAAAGTTAGATGTAGATCCCTTACATTGGTGTAAGTGATAGGTTGGGTTTGCTAGTCTGAAGTAAAGGGAGTTAGACTCTTGGAAAGTTGGAATGTAGATCCCTTACATTGGTGTAAGAGATAGGTTGGGTTTGCAGTCTGAAATAAAGGGAGTTTCACTCTTGGAAAGTTGGAATGTAGACCCCTTACATTGGTGTAAGTGATAGGTTGGGTTTGCTAGTCTGAAGTAAAAGGGAGTTAGACTCTTGGAAAGTTGGAATGTAGACCCCTTACATTAGGTGTAAGTGATAGGTTGGGTTTGCTAGTCTACAGTAAAGGGAGTTAGACTCTTGGAAAGTTGGAATGTAGATCCTTACATTGGTGTAAGAGATAGGTTAGGTTGCTAGTCTGAAATAAAGGGAGTTTCACTCTGGAAAGTTAGATGTCATGATCCTACATTGGTGTAAGTGATAGGTTAGGTTTACTAGTCTGAAATAAAAGGGAGTTTCACTCTTGGAAAGTTGGAATGTGGTCCCTTACATTGGTGTAAGTGATAGGTTGGGTTTGCTAGTCTGAAGTAAGGGAGTTAGACTCTTGGAAAGTTGGAATGTAGATCCCTTACATTGGTGTCAGTGATAGGTTGGGTTTGCTAGTCTGAAGTAAGGGAGTTGAACTCTTGGAAAGTTGGAATGTAGATCCCTTACATTGGTGTAAGTGATAGGTTAAGGTTTAACTAGTCTGAAGTAAAGGAGTTAGACTCTTGGAAAATTGGAATGTAGATCCCTTACATTGGTGTAAGAGACAGTTGGGTTGCTAGTCTGAAATAAAGGGAGTTTCACTCCTGGAAAGTTAGATATGTAGATCCCTTACATTGGTGTAAGTGATAAGTTAGGTTTGCTAGTCTGAAGTAAAGGGAGTTAGACTCTTGGAAAGTTGGAATGTAGACCCCTTACATTGGTGTAGAGATAGGTTGGGTTGTAGTCTGAAGTAAAGGGAGTTAGACTCTTGGAAAGTTGGAATGTAGACCCCTTACATTGGTGTAAGAATAGGTTGGGTTTGCTAGTCTGAAATAAAGGGTTTCACTCCCTGGAAAGTTGGAATGTAGATCCTTACATTGGTGTAAGTGATAGGTTGGGTTTGCTAGTCTGAAATAAAGGGAGTTTCACTCTTGGAAAGTTGGAATGTAGATCCCTTACATTGGTGTAAGTGATAGGTTGGGTTTGCTAGTCTGAAGTAAAGGGAGTTAGACTCTTGGAAAGTTGGAATGTGGGCCTTACATTGGTGTAAGAGATAGGTTGGGTTTGCTAGTCATCAGGGAGTTTCACTCCTGTAGAGGTGGAATGTAGACCCCTTACATTGGTGTAAGTGATAGGTTGGGTTTGCTAGTCTGAAATAAAGGGAGTTTCACTCCTGGAAAGTTGGAATGTAGACCCCTTACATTGGTGTAAGAGATAGGTTGGATTTACTAGTCTGAAGTAAAGGGAGTTAGACTCTTGGAAAGTTGGAATGTAGATCCCTTACATTGGTGTAAGAGATAGGTTGGGTTTGCTAGTCTGAAATGAGAGTTAGACTCTTGGAAAGTTGGAATGTAGACCCCTTACATTGGTGAGATAGGAGTTGGAGTTTTTGCTAGTCTGAAATAAAGGGAGTTTCACTCCTGGAAAGTTGGAATGTAGACCCTGCATGGTGTAAGAGACGATAGTTGGTTGCTAGTCTGAAATAAAGGGAGTTTCACTCCTGGAAAGTTGGAATGTAGACCCCTTACATTGGTGTAAGAGATAGGTTGGGTTTGCTAGTCTGAAGTAAAGAGTTTCACTCCTGGAAAGTTGGGAGATATAGATCTTACATTGGTGTAAGAGATAGGTTGGGTTTGCTAGTCTGAAATAAGGGAGTTTCACTCTTGGAAAGTTGGAATGTAGATCCCTTACATTGGTGTAAGTGATAGGTTGGGTTTGCTAGTCCACAGTAAAAGGGAGTTAGACTCTTGGAAAGTTGGAATGTGGACCCCCTTACATTGGTGTAAGTGATAGGTTGGGTTTGCTAGTCTGAGTAAAGGGAGTTAGACTCTTGGAAAGTTGGAATGTAGATCCCTTACATTGGTGTAAGTGATAGGTTGGGTTTGCTAGTCTGAAATAAAGGGAGTTTCACTCTTGGAAAGTTGGAATGTGAACCCCTTACATTGGTGTAAGAGATAGGTTGGGTTTGCTAGTCTGAAATAAAGGGAGTTTCACTCCTGTAAAGTTGGAATGTAGATCCCTTACATTGGTGTAAGAGATAGGTTGGGTTTGCTAGTCTGAAATAAAGGGAGTTTCACTCTTGGAAAGTTGGAATGGAGATCCCTTACATTGGTGTAAGTGATAGGTTGGGTTTGCTAGTCTGAAATAAAGGGAGTTTCACTCTTGGAAAGTTGGAATGTAGACCCCTTACATTGGTGTAAGTGATAGGTTGGGTTTGGTAGTCTGAAGTAAAGGGAGTTTCACTCTTGGAAAGTTGGAATGTAGATCCCTTACATTGGTGTAAGAGATAGGTTGGGTTTGCTAGTCTGAAGTAAAGAGAGTTTCACTCCTGGAAAGTTGGAATGTAGATACCTTACATTGGTGTAAGTGATAGGTTGGGTTTGCTAGTCTGAAGTAAAGAGAGTTTCACTCCTGGAAAGTTGGAATGTAGATCCCTTACATTGGTGTAAGAGATAGGTTGGGTTTGCTAGTCTGAAATAAAGGGAGTTTCACTCCTGTAAAGTTGGAATGTAGATCCCTTACATTGGTGTAAGTGATAGGTTGGGTTTGCTAGTCTGAAGTAAAGGGAGTTAGACTCTTGGAAAGTTGGAATGTAGACCCCTTACATTGGTGTAAGTGATAGGTTGGGTTTGCTAGTCTGAAGTAAAGGGAGTTAGACTCTTGGAAAGTTGGAATGTAGATCCCTTACATTGGTGTAAGTGATAGGTTGGGTTTGCTAGTCTGAAATAAAGGGAGTTTCACTCTTGGAAAGTTGGAATGTAGACCCCTTACATTGGTGTAAGTGATAGGTTGGGTTTGCTAGTCTGAAGTAAAGGGAGTTAGACTCTTGGAAAGTTGGAATGTAGATCCCTTACATTGGTGTAAGAGATAGGTTGGGTTTGCTAGTCTGAAATAAAGGGAGTTTCACTCCTGGAAAGTTGGAATGTAGATCCCTTACATTGGTGTAAGTGATAGGTTGGGTTTGCTAGTCTGAAATAAAGGGAGTTTCACTCTTGGAAAGTTGGAATGTAGATCCCTTACATTGGTGTAAGTGATAGGTTGGGTTTGCTAGTCTGAAGTAAAGGGAGTTAGACTCTTGGAAAGTTGGAATGTAGACCCCTTACATTGGTGTAAGAGATAGGTTGGGTTTGCTAGTCTGAAATAAAGGGAGTTTCACTCCTGGAAAGTTGGAATGTAGACCCCTTACATTGGTGTAAGTGATAGGTTGGGTTTGCTAGTCTGAAATAAAGGGAGTTTCACTCCTGGAAAGTTGGAATGTAGACCCCTTACATTGGTGTAAGAGATAGGTTGGGTTTGCTAGTCTGAAGTAAAGGGAGTTAGACTCTTGGAAAGTTGGAATGTAGACCCCTTACATTGGTGTAAGAGATAGGTTGGGTTTGCTAGTCTGAAATAAAGGGAGTTTCACTCCTGGAAAGTTGGAATGTAGATCCCTTACATTGGTGTAAGTGATAGGTTGGGTTTGCTAGTCTGAAATAAAGGGAGTTTCACTCTTGGAAAGTTGGAATGTAGATCCCTTACATTGGTGTAAGTGATAGGTTGGGTTTACTAGTCTGAAGTAAAGGGAGTTAGACTCTTGGAAAGTTGGAATGTAGATCCCTTACATTGGTGTAAGTGATAGGTTGGGTTTGCTAGTCTGAAGTAAAGGGAGTTAGACTCTTGGAATGTTGGAATGTAGATCCCTTACATTGGTGTAAGTGATAGGTTGGGTTTGCTAGTCTGAAGTAAAGGAGTTAGACTCTTGGAAAGTTGGAATGCAGATCCCTATACTGGTGTAAGAGATAGGTTGGGTTTGCTAGTCTGAAATAAAGGAGTTTCACTCCTGGAAAGTTGGAATGTAGATCCCTTACATTGGTAAAAGTGATAGGTTGGGTTTGCTAGTCTGGAAGTAAAGGGAGTTAGACTCTTGGAAAGTTGGAATGTAGACCCCTTACATTGGTGTAAGAGATAGGTTGGGTTTGCTAGTCTGAAATAAAGGAGTTTCACTCCTGGAAAGCTAGAATGTAGATCCCTTACATTGGTGTAAGTGATAGGTTGGGTTTACAGTCTGAAATAAAGGGAGTTTCACTCTTGGAAAGTTGGAATGTAGATCCCTTACATTGGTGTAAGTGATAGGTTGGGTTTGCTAGTCTGGAAGTAAAGGAGTTAGACTCTTGGAAAGTTGGAAACTCCAGATCCCTAGCATCTGGTGTAAGTGATAGGTTGGGTTTGCTAGTCTGAAATAAAGGGAGTTTCACTCCTGGAAAGTTGGAATGTAGATCCCTTACATTGGTGTAAGGAGGGTTGGGTTTGCTAGTCTGAAATAAAGGAGTTTCACTTTGGAAAGTTGGAATGTAGATCCTCACATTGGTGTAAGAGATAGGTTGGGTTTGCTAGTCTGGAAGTAAAGGGAGTTAGATCCTTGGAAAGTTGAATGCAGTGACCCCTTACATTGGTGTAAGAGATAGGTTGGGTTTGCTAGTCTGAAATAAAGGAGTTTCACTCCTGGAAAGGAATGTAGACCCCTTACATTGGTGTAAGTGATAGGTTGGGTTTGCTAGTCTGAAATAAAGGGAGTTTCACTCCTGAAAAGTTGGAATGCAGACCCCTTACATTGGTGTAAGAGATAGGTTAAGTTTGCTAGTCTGAAGTAAAGAGAGTTTCACTCCTGGAAAGTTGGAATGTAGATCCCTTACATTGGTGTAAGAGATAGGTTGGGTTTGGCGGTCTGAAATAAAGGGAGTTTCACTCTTGGAAAGTTGGAATGTAGATCCCTTACATTGGTGTAAGTGATAGGTTGGGTTTGCTAGTCTGAAGTAAAGGAGTTAGACTCTTGGAAAGCTTGAATGTAGACCCCTTTACATTGGTGTAAGTGATAGGTTGGGTTTGCTAGTCTGGCTAAAAGTGAGTTAGACTTTGGAAAGTTGGAATGTAGATCCCTTACATTGGTGTAAGTGATAGGTTGGGTTTGCTAGTCTGAAATAAAGGAGTTTCACTCTTGGAAAGTTGGAAATGTAGACCCCTTACATTGGTGCAAGAGATAGGCTGGCTGGGTTAGTCTGAAATAAAGGAGTTTCTAATTCTGCAAAGTTGGAATGTAGATCCCTTTATGATTGGTGTAAGAGATAGGTTGGGTTTATGAAGGTCTGAAATAAAGGAGTTTCACCCTGGAAAGTTGGAATGGAGATCCCTTACATTGATTGTAAGTGATAGGTTGGGTTTGCTAGTCTGAGAAATGTCGAGTTTCACTCTTGGAAAGTTGGAATGTAGACCCCTTACATTGATTGTGAAGAAGAATTGATATTAGGTTGGGTTTGGTAGTCTGAAGTAAAGGGAGTTTCACTCTTGGAAAGTTGGAATGTAGATCCCTTACATTGGTGTAAGAGATATAGGTTAGGTTTGCTAGTCTGAAGTAAAGAGTTTCACTCCTGGAAAGTTAGATATGCCTTACATTGGTGTAAGTGATAGGTTGGGTTTGCTAGTCTGAAGTAAGAGAGTTTCCTCCTGGAAAGTTGGAATGTCGTCCTTACATTGGTGTAGAGATAGGTTGGAGTTTGCTAGTCTGAAATAAAGGGAGTTTCCTCCCTGTAAAGTTGGAATGTAGATCCCTTACATTGGTGTAAGAAGTGATAGGTTGGGTTTGCTAGTCTGAAGTAAAGGGAGTTAGACTCTTGGAAAGTTGGAATGTAGACCCCTTACATTGGTGTAAGTGATAGGTTGGGTTTGCTAGTCTGAAATTAGGGAGTTAGACTCTTGGAAAGTTGGAATGTAGATCCCTTACATTGGTGTAAGTGATAGGTTGGGTTTGCTAGTCTGAAATAAAGGGAGTTTCACTCTTGGAAAGTTGGAATGTAGACCCCTTACATTGGTGTAAGTGATAGGTTGGGTTTGCTAGTCTGAAGTAAAGGGAGTTAGACTCTTGGAAAGTTGGAATGTAGATCCCTTACATTGGTGTAAGAGATAGGTTGGGTTTGCTAGTCTGAAATAAGGAGTTTCACTCCTGGAAAGTTGGAATGTAGATCCCTTACATTGGTGTAAGTGATAGGTTGGGTTGCTAGTCTGAAATAAAGGGGAGGTTTCACTCTTGGAAAGTTGGAATGTAGATCACTTACATTTGGTGTGAAAGTGATAGGTTGGGTTTGCTAGTCTGGGGGAGTTAGACTCTTGGAAAGTTGGAATGTAGACCCCTTACATTGGTGTAAGAGATAGGTTGGGTTTGCTAGTCTGAAATAAAGGGAGTTTCACTCCTGGAAAGTTGGAATGTAGATCCCTTACATTGGTGTAAGTGATAGGTTGGAGTTTCTAGTCTGAAATAAAGGGAGTTTCACTCTTGGAAAGTTGGAATGTAGATCCCTTACATTGGTGTAAGTGATAGGTTGGGTTGCTAGTCTGATAAGGGAGTTAGACTCTTGGAAAGTTGGAATGTAGACCCCTTACATTGGTGTAAGAGATAGGTTGGGTTTGCTAGTCTGAAATAAGGGAGTTTCCT
This sequence comes from Ascarosepion bandense, assembly GCA_037127315.1. Taxonomy (NCBI): domain Eukaryota; kingdom Metazoa; phylum Mollusca; class Cephalopoda; order Sepiida; family Sepiidae; genus Ascarosepion; species Ascarosepion bandense. The sequence goes on along the minus strand of JBBBDQ010001748.1, from coordinate 221,481 downwards.
CCTGGAAAGTTGGAATGTAGACCCCTTACATTGGTGTAAGTGATAGGTTGGGTTTGCTAGTCTGAAATAGGGAGTTTCCTCCTGGAAAGTTGGAATGTAGACCCCTTACATTGGTGTAGAGATAGGTTGGGTTGCTAGTCTGAGTAAAGGAGTTAGACTCTTGGAAAGTTGGAATGTAGACCCCTTACATTGGTGTAGAGATAGGTTGGGTTTGCTAGTCTGAAATAAAGGAGTTTCACTCCTGGAAAGTTGGAATGTAGATCCCTTACATTGGTGTAAGTGATAGGTGGTTTGCTAGTCTGAAATAAGGGAGTTTCACTCTTGGAAAGTTGGAATGTAGATCCCTTACATTGGAGGCCTTGAGAGTAAGGTTGGGTTGCTAGTCTGAAGTAAAGGGAGTTAGACTCTTGAAGTTGGAATGTAGATCCCTTACATTGGTGTAAGTGATAGGTTGGGTTTGCTAGTCTGAAGTAAAGGGAGTTAGACTCTTGGAAAGTTGGAATGTAGATCCCTTACATTGGTGTAAGTGATAAGAGTTGGGTTTGCTAGTCTGAAGTAAAGGGAGTTAGACTCTTGGAAGAAGTTGATCACTTACATTAGTGTAAGAGATAGGTTGGGTTTGCTAGTCTGAAATAAAGGAGTTTCACTCCTGGAAAGTTGGAATGTAGATCCCTTACATTGGTGTAAGTGATAGGTTGGGTTTGCTAGTCTGAAGTAAAGGGAGTTAGACTCTTGGAAAGTTGGAATGTAGACCCCTTACATTGGTGTAAGAGATAGGTTGGGTTTGCTAGTCTGAAATAAAAGGAGTTTCACTCCTGGAAAGTTGGAATGTAGATCCCTTACATTGGTGTAAGTGATAGGTTGGGTTTGCTAGTCAAATAAAGGGAGTTTCACTCTTGGAAAGTTGGAATGTAGATCCCCATTGGTGTAAGTGATAGGTTGGAGTTTGCTAGTCTGAAGTAAAGGGAGTTAGACTCTTGGAAAGTTGGAATGTAGATCCCTTACATTGGTGTAAGTGATAGGTTGGGTTGCTAGTCTACACAAAAATAAAGAGTTTCACTACAGAAGAAGTTGGAATGTAGTCCCTTACATTGGTGTAAGTGATAGGTTAGGTTTAGCATAGTCTGAAATAAAGGGAGTTTCACTCTTGGAAGAGTTGGAATGTGAACCCACTGCATTGGGTGTAAGAGATGGGTTGGGTTTGCTAGTCTGAAATAAAAGGGAGTTTCACTCCTGTAAAGTTGGAATGTAGATCCCTTACATTGGTGTAAGTAGGTTGGGTTTGCTAGTCTGAAGTAAAGAGAGTTAGACTCTTGGAAAGTTGGAATGTAGACCCCTTACATTGGTGTAAGAGATAGGTTGGGTTTGCTAGTCTGAAATAAAGGGAGTTTCTCCTGGAAAGTTGGAATGTAGACCCCTTGTTATTGGTGTAAAGAATGGGTTGGGTTTGCTAGTCTGAAATAAAGGGAGTTTCACTCTTGGGAAAGTTGGAATGTAGACCTTACATTGGTGTAAGAGATAGGTTGGGTTTGCTAGTCTGAAATAAAGGGAGTTTCACTCTTGGAAAGTTGGAATGTAGACCCCTTACATTGGTGTAAGAGATAGGTTGGGTTTGCTAGTCTGAAATAAAAGGGAGTTTCACTCTGGAAAGTTGGAATGTAGATCCCTTACATTGGTGTAAGTGATAGGTTGGGTTTGCTAGTCTGAAGTAAGAGGAGTTGGACTCTTGGAAAGTTGGAATGTAGACCCCTTACATTGGTGTAAGTGATAGGTTGGGTTTGCTAGTCTGGAAATGAGGAGTTTCACTCCTGAAGGATTGGAATGTAGATCCCTTACATTGGTGTAAGTGATAGGTTGGGTTTGCTAGTCTGAAGTAAAGGAGTTAGACTCTTGGAAAGTTGGAATGTAGATCCTTACATTGGTGTAGAGATAGGTTGGGTTTGCTAGTCTGAAATAGGGAGTTTCCTCCCTGGAAGAGTTGAACCATAGATCCCTTACATTGGTGTAAGTGATAGGTTGGGTTACTAGTCTGAATGAGGAGTTGGAGCTGCTTGGAAAGTTGGAATGTAGATCCCTTACATTGGTGTAAGTGATAGGTTGGGTTTGCTAGTCTGTAGAAATAAAGGGAGTTTCACTCTTGGAAAGTTGGAATGTAGACCCCTTACATTGGATGTAAGAGATAGGTTGGGTTTGCTAGTCTGAAATAAAGGAGTTTCACTCCTGTAAAGTTGGAATGTAGATCCCTTACATTGGTGTAAGTGATAGGTTGGGTTTGCCTAGTCTGAAGTAAAGAGTTAGACTCTTGGAAATTTGGAATGTAGATACCTTACATTGGTGTAAGTGATAGGTTGGGTTTGCTAGTCTGAAGTAAAGGGGTTTCACTCTTGGAAAGTTGGAATGTAGACATTACCTTACATTGGTGTAAGTGATAGGTTGGGTTTGCTAGTCTGAAATAAAGGGAGTTTCACTCTTGGAAAGTTGGAATGTAGATACCTTACATTGGTGTAAGTGATAGGTTACTTGCTAGTCTGAGGAAGTAAAGAGAGTTTCACTCCTGGAAAGTTGGAATGTAGATACCTTACATTGGTGTAAGTGATAGGTTAGGTTTGCCTTGTTGAACTCTTGGAAAGTTGGAATGTAGATACCTTACATTGGTGTAAGTAGGTTGGAGTTTGCTAGTCTGAAGTGAGAGTTTCACTCTTGAAGGTGGAATGTAGATCCCTTACATTGGTGTAGTGATAGGTTGGGTTTGCTAGTCTGAAATAAGGGAGTTTCACTCTTGAAAGTTAGATATGAACCCCTTACATTGGTGTAAAGAATGGTTAGGTTTGCTAGTCTGAAATAAGGGAGTTTCACTCCTGTAAAGTTGAAATGTAGATCCTTACATTGGTGTAAGTGATAGGTTGGGTTGCTAGTCTGAAGTAAAGGGAGTTAGACTCTTGGAAAGTTGGAATGTAGACCCCTTTTGGTGTAGAGATAGGTTGGGTTTGCTAGTCTGAAATAAGGGAGTTTCACTCCTGGAAGAGGTTGGAATGTCGTCCTTACATTGGTGTAAGTGATGAGTTGGGTTTGCTAGTCTGAAGTAAAGGGAGTTAGACTCTTGGAAAGTTGGAATGTAGACCCCTTACATTGGTGTAGAGATAGGTTGGGTTTGCTAGTCTGAAGTAAAGGGAGTTAGACTCTTGGAAAGTTGGAATGTAGACCCCTTACATTGGTGTAAGAGATAGGTTGGGTTTGCTAGTCTGAAATAAAGGGAGTTTCCTCTTGGAAAGTTGGAATATGGAAGACCCCTTACATTGGTTTGTAAGTGATAGGTTGAAGTTTGGTAGTCTGAAGTAAAGGGAGTTTCACTCTTGGAAAGTTGGAATGTAGATCCCTTACATTGGTGTAAGAGATAGGTTGGGTTTGCTAGTCTGAAATAAAGGGAGTTTCACTCCTGGAAAGTTGGAATGTAGACCCCTTACATTGGTGTAAGAGATAGGTTGGGTTTGCTAGTCTGAAATAAAGGGAGTTTCACTCCTGGAAAGTTGGAATGTAGACCCCTTACATTGGTGTAAGAGATAGGTTGGGTTTGCTAGTCTGAAGAAGTAAAGAGTTTCACTCCTGGAAAGTTGGAATGTAGACCCCTTACATTGGTGTAAGTGATAGGTTGGGTTTGCTAGTCTGAAGTAAAGGGAGTTAGACTCTTGGAAAGTTGGAATGTAGATCCCTTACATTGGTGTAAGTGATAGGTTGGGTTTGCTAGTCTGAAATAAAGGGAGTTTCACTCTTGCAAAGTTGGAATGTAGATCCCTTACATTGGTGTAAGAGATAGGTTGGGTTTGCTAGTCTGAAATAAAGGGAGTTTCACTCCTGGAAAGTTGGAATGTAGATCCCTTACATTGGTGTAAGTGATAGGTTGGGTTTGCTAGTCTGAAATAAAGGGAGTTTCACTCTTGGAAAGTTGGAATGTAGATCCCTTACATTGGTGTAAGAGATAGGTTGGGTTTGCTAGTCTGAAATAAAGGGAGTTTCACTCCTGGAAAGTTGGAATGTAGATCCCTTACATTGGTGTAAGTGATAGGTTGGGTTTGCTAGTCTGAAGTAAAGGGAGTTAGACTCTTGGAAAGTTGGAATGTAGACCCCTTACATTGGTGTAAGTGATAGGTTGGGTTTGCTAGTCTGAAGTAAAGGGAGTTAGACTCTTGGAAAGTTGGAATGTAGATCCCTTACATTGGTGTAAGTGATAGGTTGGGTTTGCTAGTCTGAAATAAAGGGAGTTTCACTCTTGGAAAGTTGGAATGTAGACCCCTTACATTGGTGTAAGAGATAGGTTGGGTTTGCTAGTCTGAAATAAAGGGAGTTTCACTCCTGTAAAGTTGGAATGTAGATCCCTTACATTGGTGTAAGTGATAGGTTGGGTTTGCTAGTCTGAAATAAAGGGAGTTTCACTCTTGGAAAGTTGGAATGTAGATCCCTTACATTGGTGTAAGTGATAGGTTGGGTTTGCTAGTCTGAAATAAAGAGAGTTTCACTCTTGGAAAGTTGGAATGTAGACCCCTTACATTGGTGTAAGTGATAGGTTGGGTTTGGTAGTCTGAAGTAAAGGGAGTTTCACTCTTGGAAAGTTGGAATGTAGATCCCTTACATTGGTGTAAGAGATAGGTTGGGTTTGCTAGTCTGAAGTAAAGAGAGTTTCACTCCTGGAAAGTTGGAATGTAGATACCTTACATTGGTGTAAGTGATAGGTTGGGTTTGCTAGTCTGGAAGTAAAGGAGTTAGACTCTGGAAAGTTGGAATGTAGACCCCCATGCATTGGTGTAAGTGATAGGTTGGGTTTGCTAGTCTGAAGTAAAGGGAGTTAGACTCTGGAAAGTTGGAATGTAGATCCCTTACATTGGTGTAAGTGATAGGTTGGGTTTGCTAGTCTGAAATAAAGGGAGTTTCACTCTGGAAAGTTGAATGTAGACCCCTTACATTGGTGTAAGTGATAGGTTGGGTTTGGTAGTCTGAAGTAAAGTGAGTTTCACTCCTGAAAGTTGGAATGTAGATCCCTTGGCTGGGAAAGAGATAGGCTGTCAAGGAATTGAAATAAAGGAGTTTCACTGGAAAGTTGGAATGTAGACTCCCTAGCATTGGTGTAAGAGATAGGTTGGGTTTGCTAGTCTGAAATAAAGGGAGTTTCACTCCTGTAAAGTTGGAATGTAGACCCTTACATTGGGTAAGTGATAGGTTGGGTTTGCTAGTCTGAAGTAAAGGGAGTTAGACTCTTGGAAAGTTGAATGTAGATCCCTTACATTGGTGTAAGTGATAGGTTGGTTTGCTGGTCTGAAATAAAGGAGTTTCACTCTTGGAAAGTTGGAATGTAGACCCCTTACATTGGTAAGAGATAGGTTGGGTTTGCTAGTCTGAAATAAAGGGAGTTTCACTCTTGGAAAGTTGGAATGTAGACCCCTTACATTGGTGTAAGAGATAGGTTGGGTTGCTAGCCTGAAATAAAGGAGTTTCACCCTGGAAAGTTGGAATGTAGATCCCTTGCTACTGGTGTAAGTGATAGGTTGGGTTTGCTAGTCTGAAGTAAAGTGAGTTAGACTCTTGGAAAGTTGGAATGTAGACCCCTTGCTATTGGTAAAGTGATAGGTTGGGTTTGCTAGTCTGAAGTAAAGGGAGTTTCACTCCTGGAAAGTTGGAATGTAGATCCCTTACATTGTGTAAGTGATAGGTTGGGTTTGCTTAGTCTGAAGTAAAGGGAGTTAGACTCTTGGAAAGTTGGGTCAGATCCCTTACATTGGTGTAAGAGATATAGGTTGGGCTTGCTAGTCTGAAGAAAGGGAGTTTCACTCCTGGAAAGAATGTAGATCCTTACATTGGTGTAAGTGATAGGTTGGGTTTGCTAGTCTGAAGTAAAGGGAGTTAGACTCTTGGAAAGTTGGAATGTAGACCCTTACATTGCAAGTGATAGGTTGGGTTTGCTAGTCTGAAATAAAGGAGTTTCACTCTGGAAAGTTGAATGTAGACCCTCATTATGTAAGAGATAGGCTGGGTTTGCTAGTCTGAAATAAAGGGAGTTTCACTCCTGTAAAGTTGGAATGTAGATCCCTTTACATTGGTGTAAGTGATAGGTTGGGTTTGCTAGTCTGAAGTAAAGGAGTTAGACTCTTGGAAATTTGGAATGTAGATACCTCACATTGGTGTAAGTGATAGGTTGGGTTTGCTAGTCTGAAGTAAAGGAGTTTCACTCTTGGAAAGTTGGAATGTAGATACCTTACATTGGTGTAAGTGATAGGCTGGTTTGCTAGTCTGAAATAAAGGGAGTTTCACTCTTGGAAAGTTGGAATGTAGATACCTTACATTGGTGTAAGTGATAGGTTGGGTTTGCTAGTCTGAAGTAAAAGAGAGTTTCACTCCTGGAAAGTTGAATGTAGATACCTTACATTGGTGTAAGTGATAGGTTGGGTTTGCTAGTCTGAAGTAAAGGGAGTTAGACTCTTGGAAAGTTGGAATGTAGATACCTTACATTGGTGTAAGTGATAGGTTGGGTTTGCTAGTCTGAAGTAAAGGGAGTTTCACTCTTGGAAAGTTGGAATGTAGATCCCTTACATTGGTGTAAGTGATAGGTTGGGCTTGGTTAGTCTGAAATAAAGGGAGTTTCACTCTTGGAAAGTTGGAATGTAGACCCCTTGTTACTTGGTGTAAGAGATAGGTTGGGTTTGCTAGTCTGAAATAAAGGAGTCAGCTCCTGTAAAGTTGAATGTAGATCCCTTACATTGGTAAAAGTGATAGGTTGGGTTTGCCAGTCTGAAGTAAAGGGAGTTAGACTCTTGGAAAGTTGGAATGTAGACCCTTACATTGGTGTAAGAGATAGGTTGGGTTTGCTAGTCTGAAATAAAGGGAGTTTCACTCCTGGAAAGTTGGAATGTAGATCCCTTACATTGGTGTAAGTGATAGGTTAAGGTCAAGGTCTGAAGTAAAGGGAAAGGACTCTTGGAAAGTTGAATGTAGACCCTACATTGGTGTAAGTAGATAGGTTGGGTTTGCTAGTCTGAAGTAAAGGGAGTTAGACTCTTGGAAAGTTGGAATGTAGACCCCCCTTACACTGGTGTAAGAGATAGGTTGGGTTTGCTAGTCTGAAATAAAGGAGTTTCACTCTTGGAAAGTTGGAATGTAGATCCCTTACATTGGTGTAAGTGATAGGTTGGGTTTGCTAGTCTGAAATAAAGGAGTTTCACTCTTGGAAAGTTGGAATGTAGACCCCTTACATTGGTGTAAGTGATAGGTTGGGTTTGGTAGTCTGAAGTAAAGGGAGTTTCACTCTTGGAAAGTTGAATGTAGATCCCTACATTTATGTAAGAGATAGGTTGGGTTTGCTAGTCTAGGCCAAAGGGTTTCACTCCTGGAAAAAGTTGAATGTAGACCCTTTACATTGGTGTAAGAGATAGGTTGGGCTTAGTTAATTTAAAGCAAAGGGAGTTTCACTCCTGGAAAGTTGGAATGTAGACCCCTTACATTGGTGTAAGAGATAGGTTGGGTTTGCTAGTCTGAAGTAAAGAGAGTTTCACTCCTGGAAAGTTGGAATGTAGACCCCTTACATTGGTGTAAGTGATAGGTTGGGTTTGCTAGTCTGAAGTAAAGGGAGTTAGACTCTTGGAAAGTTGGAATGTAGATCCCTTACATTGGTGTAAGTGATAGGTTGGGTTTGCTAGTCTGAAATAAAGGGAGTTTCACTCTTGCAAAGTTGGAATGTAGATCCCTTACATTGGTGTAAGAGATAGGTTGGGTTTGCTAGTCTGAAATAAAGGGAGTTTCACTCCTGGAAAGTTGGAATGTAGATCCCTTACATTGGTGTAAGTGATAGGTTGGGTTTGCTAGTCTGAAATAAAGGGAGTTTCACTCTTGGAAAGTTGGAATGTAGATCCCTTACATTGGTGTAAGAGATAGGTTGGGTTTGCTAGTCTGAAATAAAGGGAGTTTCACTCCTGGAAAGTTGGAATGTAGATCCCTTACATTGGTGTAAGTGATAGGTTGGGTTTGCTAGTCTGAAGTAAAGGGAGTTAGACTCTTGGAAAGTTGGAATGTAGACCCCTTACATTGGTGTAAGTGATAGGTTGGGTTTGCTAGTCTGAAGTAAAGGGAGTTAGACTCTTGGAAAGTTGGAATGTAGATCCCTTACATTGGTGTAAGTGATAGGTTGGGTTTGCTAGTCTGAAATAAAGGGAGTTTCACTCTTGGAAAGTTGGAATGTAGACCCCTTACATTGGTGTAAGAGATAGGTTGGGTTTGCTAGTCTGAAATAAAGGGAGTTTCACTCCTGTAAAGTTGGAATGTAGATCCCTTACATTGGTGTAAGTGATAGGTTGGGTTTGCTAGTCTGAAATAAAGGGAGTTTCACTCTTGGAAAGTTGGAATGTAGATCCCTTACATTGGTGTAAGTGATAGGTTGGGTTTGCTAGTCTGAAATAAAGAGAGTTTCACTCTTGGAAAGTTGGAATGTAGACCCCTTACATTGGTGTAAGTGATAGGTTGGGTTTGGTAGTCTGAAGTAAAGGGAGTTTCACTCTTGGAAAGTTGGAATGTAGATCCCTTACATTGGTGTAAGAGATAGGTTGGGTTTGCTAGTCTGAAGTAAAGAGAGTTTCACTCCTGGAAAGTTGGAATGTAGATACCTTACATTGGTGTAAGTGATAGGTTGGGTTTGCTAGTCTGAAGTAAAGGAGTTAGACTCTTGGAAAGTTGGAATGTAGACCCCTTACATTGGTGTAAGTGATAGGTTGGGTTTGCTAGTCTGAAGTAAAGGGAGTTAGACTCTTGGAAAGTTGGAATGTAGATCCCTTACATTGGTGTAAGTGATAGGTTGGGTTTGCTAGTCTGAAATAAAGGGAGTTTCACTCTTGGAAAGTTGGAATGTAGACCCCTTACATTGGTGTAAGTGATAGGTTGGGTTTGGTAGTCTGAAGTAAAGGGAGTTTCACTCCTGGAAAGTTGGAATGTAGATCCCTTACATTGGTGTAAGAGATAGGTTGGGTTTGCTAGTCTGAAATAAAGGGAGTTTCACTCTTGGAAAGTTGGAATGTAGACCCCTTACATTGGTGTAAGAGATAGGTTGGGTTTGCTAGTCTGAAATAAAGGGAGTTTCACTCCTGTAAAGTTGGAATGTAGACCCCTTACATTGGTGTAAGTGATAGGTTGGGTTTGCTAGTCTGAAGTAAAGGGAGTTAGACTCTTGGAAAGTTGGAATGTAGATCCCTTACATTGGTGTAAGTGATAGGTTGGGTTTGCTAGTCTGAAATAAAGGGAGTTTCACTCTTGGAAAGTTGGAATGTAGATCCCTTACATTGGTGTAAGTGATAGGTTGGGTTTGCTAGTCTGAAATAAAGGGAGTTTCACTCTTGGAAAGTTGGAATGTAGACCCCTTACATTGGTGTAAGTGATAGGTTGGGTTTGGTAGTCTGAAGTAAAGGGAGTTTCACTCTTGGAAAGTTGGAATGTAGATCCCTTACATTGGTGTAAGAGATAGGTTGGGTTTGCTAGTCTGAAGTAAAGAGAGTTTCACTCCTGGAAAGTTGGAATGTAGATACCTTACATTGGTGTAAGTGATAGGTTGGGTTTGCTAGTCTGAATTAAAGGGAGTTAGACTCTTGGAAAGTTGGAATGTAGACCCCTTACATTGGTGTAAGTGATAGGTTGGGTTTGCTAGTCTGAAATAAAGGGAGTTTCACTCTTGGAAAGTTGGAATGTAGACCCCTTACATTGGTGTAAGTGATAGGTTGGGTTTGGTAGTCTGAAGTAAAGGGAGTTTCACTCCTGGAAAGTTGGAATGTAGATCCCTTACATTGGTGTAAGAGATAGGTTGGGTTTGCTAGTCTGAAATAAAGGGAGTTTCACTCTTGGAAAGTTGGAATGTAGATCCCTTACATTGGTGTAAGTGATAGGTTGGGTTTGCTAGTCTGAAATAAAGGGAGTTAGACTCTTGGAAAGTTGGAATGTAGATCCCTTACATTGGTGTAAGAGATAGGTTGGGTTTGCTAGTCTGAAGTAAAGGGAGTTTCACTCCTGTAAAGTTGGAATGTAGATCCCTTACATTGGTGTAAGAGATAGGTTGGGTTTGCTAGTCTGAAATAAAGGGAGTTTCACTCTTGGAAAGTTGGAATGTAGACCCCTTACATTGGTGTAAGAGATAGGTTGGGTTTGCTAGTCTGAAATAAAGGGAGTTTCACTCCTGTAAATTTGGAATGTAGATCCCTTACATTGGTGTAAGAGATAGGTTGGGTTTGCTAGTCTGAAATAAAGGGAGTTTCACTCTTGGAAAGTTGGAATGTAGACCCCTTACATTGGTGTAAGAGATAGGTTGGATTTGCTAGTCTGAAATAAAGGAGTTTCACTCTTGGAAAGTTGGAATTTAGATCCCTTACATTGGTGTAAGATAGGTTGGTTTGCTAGTCTGAAATAAAGGGAGTTAGACTCTTGGAAAGTTGGAATGTAGATCCCTTACATTAGTGCAATGATAGGTTGGGTTTGCTAGTCTGAAATAAAGGGAGTTTCACTCTTGAAAGTTGGAATGTAGACCCTTTACATTGGTGTAAGTGATAGGTTGGGTTTGCTAGTCTGAAATAAAGGGAGTTTCACTCTGGAAAGTTGGAATGTAGACCCCTTACATTGGTAAGAGATAGGTTTGCTAGTCTGAAATAAAGGAGTTTTCATTCAGTAAAGTTGAATGGCAGATCCTTTACATTTTATAAGAGATAGGCTGGGGTTTGCTAGTCTGAAATAAAGGAGTTTTACCTTGGAAAGCTGGGATAAGACCCCTTACATTGGTGTAAGAGATAGGTTGGGTTTGCTAGTCTGAAATAAAGGGAGTTTCACTCTTGAAAAGTTGAATGTAGACCCCTTACATTGGTGTGGTGATAGGTTGGGTTTGCTAGTCTGAAGTAAAGAGAGTTTCACTCTTGGAAAGTTGGAATGTAGACCCCTTTACATTGGTGTAAGAGATAGGTTGGGTTTGCTAGTCTGAAGTAAAGGGAGTTTCACTTTGGAAAGTTGGAATGTAGACCCTTTACATTGGTGTAAGTGATAGGCTGGGTTTGGTAGTCTGAAGTGGGGAGTTTCACTTTGGAAAGTTGGAATGTAGACCCTTACATTGGTAAGAGATAGGTTGGGTTTGCCCGAAGTAAAGAGAGTTTCACTTCTGTAAAGTTGGAATGTAGATCCCTAACATTGGTGTAAGAGATAGGTTGGCTTGCTAGCCTGAAGTAAAGAGAGGCTTCACCTCCTGGAAGTTGAATGGATCCCTACATTGGTGTAAGAGATAGGCTGGGTTTGCTAGCTCAGCAAAGAGAGTTTCACTCCTGTAAAGTTGGAATGCAGATCCCTCACATTGAAAGGCAGGTATTGATGATACGTTGGGTTTGCTAGTCTGAAATAAAGTGAGTGACCTTGGAAAGTTGGAATGTAGACCCCACATTGGTGTAAGAGATAGGTTGGGTTTGCTAGTCTGAAATAAAGGGAGTTTCACTCTTGGAAAGTTGGAATGTAGACCCCTTACATTGGTGTAAGAGATAGGTTGGCTTGCTAGTCTGAAGTAAAGAGAAGTTTCACTCCTGTAAAGTTGGAATGTAGATCCCTTTACATTGGTGTAAGAGATAGGTTGGGTTTGCTGCCTGAAGTAAAGAGAGTTTCACTCCTGGAAAGTTTATATGGATCCTCACATGAAGTAGGCTGGGTTTGCTAGCCTGAAGTAAAGAGAGTTTCACTCCTGTAAAGTTGGATGTAGATCCCTTTACATTGGTGTAAGAGATAGGTTACTTGCTAGTCTGAAATAAAGGGAGTTTCACTCTTGGTGTTTATTGCAGACCCCTTACATTGGTGTAAGAGATAGGTTGGGTTTGCTAGTCTGAAATAAAGGGAGTTTCACTCTGGAAAGTTGGAATGTAGACTTCACATTGGTGTAAGTGATAGGTTGGGTTTGGTAGTCTAGCACAGAGTTTCATTCTTAAAAAGCTGGAATGTAGACCCCCATATTAGTAAGAGATAGGTTGGGTTTGCTGGTCTGAAATAAAGGAGTTTCACTCTTGAAAGTTGGAATGTGACCCTTTACATTGGTGTAAGAGATAGGTTGGGTTTGCTAGTCTGAAGCAAAGAGAGCTTACCCTGTAAAGTTGAATGTAGATCCCTTACATTGGTGTAAGAGATAGGTTGGTTTAAGGCCTGAAGTAAAGAGAGTCATCCTGGAAAAAGTTGGAATGTAGATCCCTTACATTGGTGTAAGAGACAGGCTGAAGTTTGCTAGCCTGAAGTAAAGAGAGTTTCACCTGGAAAGTTGGAATGCAGATCCCTTACATTGGTGTAAGAGATAGGTTGGGTTTGCTAGTCTGAAGTAAAGAGTCATCTCCTTCAGGAGAAAGACACAGATCCTCATATTGTGTAAGAGATAGGTTGGGTTTGCTAGTCTGAAATAAAGGGAGTTTCACTCTTGAGTTGGAATGTAGATCCCTTACATTGGTGTAAGAGAGGTTAGTTTGCTAGTCTGCAATAAAGGAGTTTCACTCTGGAAGTTGAATGCAGATCCCTTACATTGGTGTAAGAGATAAGTTGGGTTTGCTAGTCTGAAATAAAGGGAGTTTCACTCCTGGGAAAGTTGAATGTAGACCCCTACATTGGTGTAAGAGAGATAGGTTGGGTTTGCTAGTCTGAAATACAGAGGTTTCCACTTTGGAAGAATGTAATTTTACATTATGCAAGAGAGGAGGTTGGGTTTACAGTCTGAAATAAAGGAGTTTCACCTTAAAAGAAGAATGTAGACCCTACATTGGTGTAAGAGATAGGTTGGGTTTGCCAGTCTGAAACAAAGGAGTTTCACTCTTGAAAGTTGGAATGTAGATCCCTCACATTGGTGTAAGAGATAGGTTGGGTTTGCTAGCCTGAAGTAAAGAGAGTTTCACTCCTGTGTGTTAATGCAGACCCCTTACGTTGGTGTAAGAGATAGGTTGGGTTTGCTAGTCTGAAATAAAGGGAGTTTCACTCTTGGAAAGTTGGAATGTAGACACCTTACATTGGTGTAAGAGATAGGTTGGGTTTGCTAGTCTGAAATAAAGGGAGTTTCACTCCTGGAAAGTTGGAATGTAGACCCCTTACATTGGTGTAAGAGATAGGTTGGGTTTGCTAGTCTGAAATAAAGGGAGTTTCACTCTTGCAAAGTTGGAATGTAGATCCCTTACATTGGTGTAAGAGATAGGTTGGGTTTGCTAGCCTGAAGTAAAGAGAGTTTCACTCCTGTAAAGTTGGAATGTAGACCCCTTACGTTGGTGTAAGAGATAGGTTGGGTTTGCTAGTCTGAAATAAAGGGAGTTTCACTCTTGGAAAGTTGGAATGTAGACACCTTACATTGGTGTAAGTGATAGGTTGGGTTTGCTAGTCTGAAATAAAGGGAGTTTCACTCCTGGAAAGTTGGAATGTAGACCCCTTACATTGGTGTAAGAGATAGGTTGGGTTTGCTAGTCTGAAATAAAGGGAGTTTCACTCTTGGAAAGTTGGAATGTAGACCCCTTACATTGGTGTAAGAGATAGTTTGGGTTTGCTAGTCTGAAGTAAAGAGAGTTTCACTCCTGTAAAGTTGGAATGTAGATCCCTTACATTGGTGTAAGAGATAGGTTGGGTTTGCTAGTCTGAAATAAAGGGAGTTTCACTCTTGGAAAGTTGGAATGTAGACCCCTTACATTGGTGTAAGAGATAGGTTGGGTTTGCTAGTCTGAAATAAAGGGAGTTTCACTCCTGGAAAGTTGGAATGTAGACCCCTTACATTGGTGTAAGAGATAGGTTGGGTTTGCTAGTCTGAAATAAAGGGAGTTTCACTCTTGGAAAGTTGGAATGTAGACCCCTTACATTGGTGTAAGAGATAGGTTGGGTTTGCTAGTCTGAAATAAAGGGAGTTTCACTCCTGGAAAGTTGGAATGTAGACCCCTTACATTGGTGTAAGAGATAGGTTGGGTTTGCTAGTCTGAAGTAAAGAGAGTTTCACTCTTGGAAAGTTGGAATGTAGACCCCTTACATTGGTGTAAGAGATCGGTTGGGTTTGCTAGTCTGAAGTAAAGAGAGTTTCACTCTTGGAAAGTTGGAATGTAGACCCCTTACATTGGCGTAAGAGATAGGTTGGGTTTGTTAGTTTTGTTCGTTTTCAGTTTCATTTCCTCCATGTTTGTCTCGCTTGGTTTATTGGATGACTAGTCAGTCACTTTAAGTGCCATAAGTGATACACGCTTGGGCGATCATATCTCGAAAGAGAAATAACTGACTGGGCAGAAAATTATTCCGCAGTAGGTTTCCATAGTAGCCAGTGAAAATAGACAACCATTGGAGATGTACGAATAAATAACCCGGTTTGACGCGCCCGGAGATACTGGCGTAACAATACCCATCGTCAAGGCATCGAGAGGCCCCACCGCAGATTATTGCAAATTCCATAAATCATTCGCAAAATGTCAGTATAATAGACCTGATATTATGTAACTGCTTACAGGATAGTCTCCTTCGAATTTACTCGAAGCTTTATATTCATGACTATCAAGCGAATAACGCCAATACCCAGAAAACATTTACCTCCAGCACCCTTATTGGCAGGGGGAGATACCTAAGAAAAGTTCAGGCGTGACACACCGAGTGTAACTTGTCTCGACCGTCTTGAGGTCAGTGTAACAGAACTACTCCTTGGGTCAAAAACATCGTACTGGCCAGAGTCCTAGGGTACCAAGGCAAGCTCGCTCATATATAAGGACTACAAGACCCATTGGGGAAAATGGGATGGGTACTCTTTTCTTCCAATTGTAGCTATTTGTTGCAATTTATTTCCGTTTTTTTTCTCTCTACGTATATTGTTTTTTTTGTTTTTTTTAATTTTGAGCATTTTAGTCTTTTCTTGAGACAGGAAAGTTGTATTCCGTTTTCATTGGGGAAAATGGGATAGGTAAGCAATGGCAACCTACTGCGGGATAATCTTCTGCCCAGTCAGTCATGTCTCTTTCGAGACATGATCGCCCAAGCGTGTATCACGTATGGCACTTAACTGACTGACTCTTTTCTTCCAATTGTAGCTATTTGTTGCAATTTATTTCCGGTTTTTTTCTCTACATATATATTTTAATTTTGAGTATTCTATTCTATACTTGAGATAGGAAAGTTTTATTTCGCTTTTTACATATTTTTTTTTTTTTTTTTTTAATCATATCACCCCAAGCAAGGCGATAACGCCACTGATGCGCAGGGGGCTACGTAAGGGTAAAAAGAATGGAAAAGAGAAAGCCGGAAACCACATCCTAAACATTAATTGATTTTAATGTTTAAATGATAAATAATTTTATATCACATCTCTTGGCTATTATTTCGTTTTCAAAAAACTTCTTGTAACACCAAAAATGAACTGAAGCCAAGGATTTTAACATTCACCAACTTAAACAAGGAGATCATCCAGAAGATTTGAAGAAGATTCCGAAGTCACCTGGAGATACCAATGGCGAGTTTATTGAATAAATTTACACTTACATTTGCATTTCAAGATATTTTTGTGTAATTTTGATAATATATCTGTTAAAATGAAATGCCAGTGTTGTTTTCATTTTTGCATTTTTTGAACGACAATACATCCATCGCAATCTGTATATTTAATATTTGTTCGTTTAGTTATTTATTACTGATTATTTCTTTTAAGTTTATATTATATTTATTTTACTTGTTTATTTTTAATTAATACTTAGATAGCAAATTGCGTATTTGTTTTTAATGACTACATTTACTCATTATTTCAGTTTTCTTGTTTAAGAGTTTATTTTGTTTTTAAAACTAATTACTACTAATGTTTCTCTAAGCACAGTTTACGGTTTTTTATTCTTAATATTGAGGCTGCTCTTTTTATAATTTCCTATTTGATTTTTGGTGGAAATATTGTTTTCTTTTTGGCTCTATTGGACAGTATTGTTTGTGTAATTTTTCTTTCGAAGGACATCTTGTGGTTATAATATCTTTATTCTAAGTTTTTTTTAGGGGGGGTACGCATTTATAATTTATTCGTCTGTGTTCATGTTAGTAAGTACGATAGCGTTTATGTTATGCTATTAGTGAAAATGTATTGTTAAGTTGGTAATTTTCTTTGTTTTTGTTTGATAGTGGATGTTATTCTTATTGTTGTAATTTTTATTGGTCTTGTTGAGTATTTTTTGTTATTATTATTATTATGTCATTTTTCATCATATTTCGATTTCTGCTTTGGTCTCACTACCAACCAAGTCTGCGGGGAGACATAAGGCAGGTAGTGGCGTGTTGTTATGGCTCCATTTCATGTTTTTCTATCTTCCCTATCATCCTCAGCATTACATAGACAAAGTTTTCCTTAGTGTGTGGGCTGTACTTAATAAGACAATTTTTTGTATATCTCTTAAGCTGGGATTTCCAGGGATTCTTTCAATATGTTGTTTTGTTCCATTTTTTATCATTCCAAGTGCACCTACTATCACTGGCACAACTCTTGTTTTCAATTTCCACATTTTTTCTATTTCAATTTCCAGGTCTTTATATTTTGACAGTTTTTCAAATTCCTTGATTGCTATGTTACAATCCGCTGGACAAGCCATATCAGTAAAGACAAGTTTTCTCCTTCTGGTTTTTAACAATAATGTCTGGCCTGTTTGCTTCAATTTTTCTGTCTGTGTAGATGGTGTAATCCCATAGAATGGTTACATCTTCTATTTCTGTAACCGGTGCTGGGTGATGTTCATACCAGTGTTTGTTTACAGATTTTCCATATTGTTTGCACATTGTCCAATGTAAATATTGCCCAACTCTATCGTGGCGATTTTTATATTCGTTTGGGGCAAGCACAGAACAGCCTGAGATTAGGTGGTCTATTGTTTCTTGGTGTTTATCACAAAACCTGCATTTTGGATCCATATTATTATGCATAATATTTGCCTGGAAGTTTCTAGTGAAAAGACTTTGGTCTTGTGCTGCAAGAATAAAGCCTTCAGTTTCAGACTTTAATCCAGATGCACGTAACCATCGATGAGTATTAACTTTGTCAACATTGGATTTATTGGCACGTACTGGATATTGGCCATGCAGAGGTTTGTCTTGCCAGCGCTGTTTCATCTGTTCAAGAGCTTTATCTTTGGCTTTCATTTTCATATTTTTTGCCGCAATAGTTGGTTCTTGGCTTCTGTTTTGCTTTTCTACAGAATCTACTAACTGTAAATCTTGTTTGTATTTACTGCCTTCTTTTATTATTGAATATTTTTCTTTCCTTCTTCATGTTGCCTAACTAATTGTATCATCCAATCCTTTGTTGTTTCTATGTATGTTAGTAAGCCAATAGTTGTTGTCTTGTATGACAATTCCAGCTGAATAAGACCTCTTCCACCTTCTTTACGGGATATGTTTAGACGGTCTACATCAGCCTTTGGATGATGCATCTTATGCTTAGAAAGAAGCTTTCTTGTTTTAGAATCCATTCGCCTGATGTCGTTCAGAGTCCAGTTTAAGATGTTGAAGCTATATTGGACAACTGGGATTGCAAGGCTATTAATGGCCATAACTCTGATCTGAGAATACAATTCAGTTTTTAATATCATTCGTAGCCTTCTATAGTACTCTTTACGCACTATTTCTTTCATTTTTTATGGTGAATGTTTTCACTCTCATTTACACCTAAGTATTTATAAGTTTCTTCTGGTTTCAATTCTTTTATTGTTACAGCAGGGTCTAAGCTATTTGAGGATGTTTCTTGTATTGATCCACGTAAAACTGTAGCTTTAGCACATTTATTCAAATTGAATTTCATTTCAATGTCTTCGCTGAAGCATTTTACAGTTTGCAGAAGACCTTCCAGCTCATTATCATTCTTAGCATATAACTTTAAGTCATCCATGTAAAATAGATGGCTTATTTTCTTTTGACCTATTTTATAACCACATCCTGTCTTAATAAGTTGACTGGTTAGTGCTATTAATGATATGCAGAATAGTAATGGAGACAAAGAATCACCTGGAAATATACCTCTTTTGATGTTTATTTCATCAGACTTATAGGTTCCATTTATATGATTGAGGTAAAGGGTTGTTTTACATATAGACATGCACTGTTTGATGAAATTGATAATGACGGGTGATATCTTGTATATATTTAAAGTCTTTAAAATCCAGGGATGTAGCAAACTATCGAATGCCTTACGATAGTCTATCCAGGCAATACTAAGATTTTTCTTTGTACTTTAGCAGTTTTCCAGGATCATTTTGTTAATAAGCAATTGGTCTTTACATCCGTAACAGCTACGTTTGCACCCTTTTTGTTCAAGCGGTAACATGTCATTACTTTCTAAGAATAAATATGTCCGTTTTGTTAAAATAGATGTTAACTGTCTATATGTTGTCGGAAGACATGTAATTGGTCTGTAGTTTTCGGATTGTTTGTGTCACCATTCTTGGGTAGAAGAAATGTAATTCCTTTGGTCATTCATGCAGGAATTTTATTGGGATCGTCAACCATTTCTTGAAGTTATTTGGCTAGTTTTTTATGTGCTGTATTTAAATAATATAGCCAAAAGTTAAGAATTTTATCTCTACCTGGTAATTTCCAATTGTGTGCTTTTTTTAGTGCAAATTTAACATCCTTATCTGTAATTCCAGCCCATGTCTGTTCTGGTTTATTTTTCATTCGTTCTATCTCTTGTGCAATCCAATCTACTTCCTTGCTATGTTCTTTAGGGCAAGCCCATATCTTTTTCCAGAACTGTGTAACTTCTTCCATTCTGGGGGGGGGGGGCTGTCACTTCAGTTCTTTTTTACCTATTTCCCTGTAAAATCTCTTTGCATCGGTTTGAAAATCTTGCTTTGTCTGTAGAATCTTGATCTTTTCTCATAGTGTATTATTCTTTGAGCCTTCACTTGTATTTTTGCTTTATTTTTTCCTTAGTTGATAGGACTTCATTTTCATTTCTAATGTTGTATTTTCTTTCGACTCTTCTGCTTTTCCTAGTCCTTACATTTATTCCTCTAGTCAGTTCAACCAGTATTGATAGTTCGCTTCTAAGTTGTTCGATTTCTTTTTCTATTTTTCTTTTCCAAGGTGGATCTTCATGTCTGCGAGACTGCCTTGTTTTTAATTTGATGTTCAATTTTTTTGTTGCTGCTATTGCTGATGCATATATTGCTTCATTGAGATTTGTATGAGTGTCTTCATCGAAGATTAATTTGAGTGCTGCATTGTAGAGTTTAATAATTCGGAGGTTATGCTTTGTTGGTTGTAATTTTGGGAGCTGTTCTCGTTCCTCCATTGCAATATTTTGTATTTGACTTATATGGTTATTGATTTCTTCCTTGGCTTCTTGTATACTGTTCTTATTTTCTGTCAAATAATTATGTTCGATGTGTTCTGAACTCGTTTTATTTTCGTCTTTTAACTGACTCAGATCACACCTTTCCAGCACTTTTAAACTTACAGCATTATCTTCACACTGATTTGTGTGTATCACGGTTTCTACATTATGACCTGTGGCTTGTTTGATGTTATTACTTTTTACTTCTGATTCTGATTCCGGTTCCTTTTCATATTTTGTTGATTCGTCTATTCTGGTTACAATTCTTTTAATTTCACTAATTTCAGCCTCTGTCAATCGGTTATTACGAATAATGTACCTTTGTATATTGGCGAATTTATTTTCGTCAATATACTTTCTATTTGCTTGACCAACTTTTTCACGCCAAATGTCATGTTTGGCGAGTCATGTTTTTTTGAGGTTTGAGTAACGCTTCATGAAATGCAGTCATAACGACTTTGTACTCCTCACGAGACGATTTTATTTTTTCTTTCTTTAAATATACGGTTATAGATCTAGCTGGAGAATTTTCAGGACCATCATTAGGATTATCCTGGTTGTGGGGACCTGAAGATTCATTCTTTGTGTAGGAGTTTGTTCCTATGGCAGATTTTTCGACCTCAGGTAGGTTCCCTCCTGAAGGACGGGCTCCCTGTTTATCCATTGGAAGAGCCATACTGGACTTTTTATTTCTATTTGTATTTCTCATGTTTTTTCCACTAGTGACGCACGGGTCCAAAAGTCCACCCAAAGTTGCCCGGCACGTTGTGTAACGGTCTTTTACAAACAGGGTCCCGAAGCCTGTAGGGGATCGTTTGTGACCTCATAACGCAGTAGCCATTCACTGCTCGGCACGATTAACACCTTGAGTTGCGGGTTGTTGTTTGTAGTTTTCCTTCTCCTAAATGGGCTGCCAAGCGACAGCTGACATAGACGCGATTGGTATTCAAAGAGACTTTGGCGTAGCAACGGTTCAACGAAACAAAACATCACTACTAGAGTATTTTGTTAAAGAAAGAAAAAAAAATTAATGGAAAAAAGTTGACATACGTTTAAGTTTATTTGTGCTGTGAGATTTAAAATAAAAAATGTAAAAGTTTCTTCGTCCACTTTATATTCACTTATTTTTTCAATAAAGTCGTTGGTCGAAAATAGGGTTATCAGATAAGATAAATTAAATAAGTAAATTAAATCAATAAATAAATACAAATAAATATATAAATAAATACGTAGTTTTTCTATAAGATAATACCGTAGAAATTGTTTTTCATCAGATTTAATTTATTTTCCTGTTGTTTTGTTTTGTTTTTTGTTTTTAAGAAAATTATAATAGTTAAAAAAAAATTATTACGAAATATCGACAGGTAAAGGAAATATAAAACGGATGATTTTATTAGGTTCATTTAAAGAACAAACAGATAGATTAAAATAGTAAAACAGAATTTCATTGAAAAAAAAAAAAAAAATAAATAAATAAATAAAAATTCAATAAATAAATAAATAAAAATTCAATAAATAAATAAAATAAAAATTCAATAAATAAATAAATAAATTTGTTATTATTATCAAATAAGATAAATTAAATAAGTAAATTAAATCAATGAATAAATAAAAATAAATATATAAATAAATACGTAGTCTTTCTATAAGATAATACCGTAGAAATTGTTTTTCATCGGATTTAATTTATTTTCCTGTTGTTTTGTTTTGTTTTTTGTTTTTAAGAAAAGTATAATAGTTAAAAAAAAAATTATTACGAAATATCGACAGGTAAAGGAAATATAAAACGGATGATTTTATTAGGTTCATTTAAAGAACAAACAGATAGATTAAAATAGTAAAACAGAATTTCATTAAAAAATAAATAAATAAATAAATAAATAAATAAAAATTCAATAAATAAATAAAATAAAAATTCAATAAATAAATAAATAAATTTATTATTATTATTATGTCATTTTTCATCATATTTCGATTTCTGCTTTGGTCTCACTACCAACCAAGTCTGCGGGGAGACCTAAGGCAGGTAGTGGCGTGTTGTTATGGCTCCATTTCATGTTTTTCTATCTTCCCTATCATCCCTAGCATTACATAGATAAAGTTTTCCTTAGTGTGTGGGCTGTACTTAATAAGACAATTTTTTGTATATCTCTTAAGCTGGGGTTTCCAGGGATTCTTTCAATGTGTTGTTTTGTTCCATTTTTTATCATTCCAAGTGCACCTACTATCACTGGCACAACTCTTGTTTTCAATTTCCACATTTTTTCTATTTCAATTTCCAGGTCTTTATATTTTGACAGTTTTTCAAATTCCTTGATTGCTATGTTACAATCCGCTGGACAAGCCATATCAATTAATAGACAAGTTTTCTCCTTCTGGTTTTTAACAATAATGTCTGGCCTGTTTGCTTCAATTTTTCTGTCTGTGTAGATGGTGTAATCCCATAGAATGGTTACATCTTCTATTTCTGTAACCGGTGCTGGGTGATGTTCATACCAGTGTTTGTTTACAGCTTTTCCATAATGTTTGCACATTGCCCAATGTAAATATTGCCCAACTCTATCGTGGCGATTTTTATATTCGTTTGGGGCAAGCACAGAACAGCCTGAGATTAGGTGGTCTATTGTTTCTTGGTGTTTATCACAAAACCTGCATTTTGGATCCATATTATTATGCATAATATTTGCCTGAAAGTTTCTCGTGAAAAGACTTTGGTCTTGTGCTGCAAGTATAAATCCTTCAGTTTCAGACTTTAATCCAGATGCACGTAACCATCGATGAGTATTAACTTTGTCAACATTGGATTTATTGGCACGTACTGGATATTGGCCATGCAGAGGTTTGTCTTGCCAGCGCTGTTTCATCTGTTCAAGAGCTTTATCTTTGGCTTTCATTTTCATATTTTTTGCCGCAATAGTTGGTTCTTGGCTTCTGTTTTGCTTTTCTACAGAATCTACTAACTGTAAATCTTGTTTGTATTTACTGCCTTCTTTTATTATTGAATATTTTTTCTTTCTCTCTTCATGTTGCCTTACTAATTGTATCATCCAATCCTTTGTTGTTTCTATGTATGTTAGTAAGCCAATAGTTGTTGTCTTGTATGACAATTCCAGCTGAATAAGACCCCTTCCACCTTCTTTACGGGGTATGTATAGACGGTCTACATCAGCCTTTGGATGATGCATCTTATGCTTAGAAAGAAGCTTTCTTGTTTTAGCATCCATTCGTCTGATGTCGTTTAGAGTCCAGTTTAAGATGTTGAAGCTATATTGGACAACTGGGATTGCAAGGCTATTAATGGCCATAACTCTGTTCTGTGAATTTAATTCAGTTTTTAATATCATTCGTAGCCTTCTATAGTACTCTTTACGCACTATTTCTTTCATTTTTTTATGGTGAATGTTTTCGCTCTCATTTACACCTAGGTATTTATAAGCCTCTTCTGGTTTCAATTCTTTTATTGTTACAGCAGGGTCTAGGCTAATTGAGGATGTTTCTTGTATTGATCCACGTAAAACTGTAGCTTTAGCACATTTATTCAAATTAAATTTCATTCCAATGTCTTCGCTGAAGCATTTTACAGTTTGCAGAAGACCTTCCAGCTCATTATCATTCTTAGCATATAACTTTAAGTCATCCATGTAAAATAGATGGCTTATTTTCTTTTGGCCTATTTTATAACCACATTCTGTCTTATTAAGTTGACTGGTTAGTGCTATTAATGATATGCAGAATAGTAAGGGAGATAAAGAATCTCCTTGAAATATACCTCTTTTGATGTTTATTTCATCAGACTTATAGGTTCCATTTATATGATTGAGGTAAAGGGTTGTTTTCCATATAGACATGCACTGTTTGATGAAATTGATGATGACGGGCGATATCTTGTATATATTTAAAGTATTTAAAATCCAGTCATGTGGCACACTATCGAATGCTTTTCGGTAGTCTATCCAGGCTGTACTAAGATTTTTCTTTGTACTGTAGCAGTTTTCCAGGATCATTTTGTTAATTAGCAATTGGTCTTTACAACCATAACAGCCACGTTTGCACCCTTTTTGTTCAAGCGGTATCATGTCATTATTATTATTATTATTATTATTATTATTATTATTATTATTATTATTTTCTCCATGTTTTCCAAAGCAACTGGAACTAATTTTGATTATGTTTTATTGCTGATTGTTTGATAATTTTTTTATTTTTAGTGAAGTGTTTGTCACTAATTTTGAAGAATATATATATATATCTATATATATATAGAGTGGGGGGGGGGTGAGCCAGATTTTGTTTATTTTTCTGCTGTTTCTTTTTGGAAATGTTTACGTTTTTGTGTTCTAGTTTATTTGATTATCCGCTCCCTCTCCCTCTCCCTCCCCTCCCCCTCCCCCTCTCTCCCTCTCCCTTCCCCCTCCCCCTCTCTCTCCCTCTCCCTTCCCCCTCTCTCTGTCCCTCTCCCCTCCCCCTCTCCCTCCCCCTCTCTCTCTCTCTATCTTTAGATACTATGTCCCATGAGGATGTACGTGGTCATGGCTCTCTGTGTCTTTTTATTTTTCCTTATTAATATCTATAGACTGTGAATTACCGGAAATTGTTCTTAATAAATAGCGTATAGTGGTTCATTTTTGTCTTATACAAATTTTTAAACACAGATTTGTCATATTTTTAGCTTGCTTGCCGGACAAAGCACGAGAGCCTAGTCTACCCTGCTACTTTACCCGGTGCTCTGTAACTCATATATGCTCCAAACAAATTTGCGTCGAAGTAATGTCATAGTCAGTGATTACATGGTATTATTTCACTTTTTTTTCTTCTTCTTTTTGTCTAGAAGAGGACAAATGTCGGTTGGATCCAGACTCAGGCCCTTGCCAAGAAAGAAATATATTTTGGTATTATGATTACAAGATCGGGGTCTGTTCACGTTTCTTCTACACTGGCTGCGGAGGCAACGAAAACAGCTTCGCATCAGAAGAAATCTGCTTAACGTCTTGTAAACCATTCATGACATTCACAACACACGCACCACTGACTGTGAATTCTCTTACTGGTAAGTGCTTACCTTATACAAATCGTTACATAAGCTACGCACACACATACAAACACACACATACAAACACACACATACACCCATACGAACATAAATACACACTCAGACATGATCGCACCATTTTCCTATAAAGCCCTAAAAGCATCACTTAATAATTTGGCAAAATAAAATTAAAATACTTGAGTAGGCTGAAAGGTTCATAAGCTGACATTTTTTTATCGTTTCACCCCAAGCAATGCGGTACCGCCACTGATGCGCAGGGGGCTACATAAGAGAGTAAAAGTTTAGGCAGGAGGAGACGAACCAGTTACAGTGGGTGTCAGAGAAAGGGCAATAGAAGAATGAGAATAGAGGTTTGATGACAATTGCGAAGGTAGAGAGAAAGAAAAAGAACAAGATACACAAGGTTATGTAGAAAGGGCTGGAGTCAAGTGGATAAAAGATGGGAATTGACTTTGCATTTAAATTCCTGGAAGTTGTAGCCGCCAAGAAAGCAAGTATATAGAAGGGAATTCCACAGGCGGGAAGTGCGAGAAAAGAAGCTGATAGAGTAGAATTGTCGTTTGCATTTGGTTGATTTAACTGTAAAATGGTGGGACCTTGTTGCCAGTCTGGTTGCACGAGTAAACTTTTGTGAAGGGAGCACCAGTAACATAAGTTCCTCGGAGCAATAGCCATGAATATATTTGTAGAAGAGACAGAGAGAAGCCACATCCCGCCGGTGAGAAAGTGGCCAAAGTCGGGACCAATCACATTACAAATTCTCCTTTGGAGCCTGTCGAGAATACTAAGCTGAACAGCAGGGGCGCCTTAGTATGACAACAGTATTCTATGCATGGCCGGATGGCTGATTTGTATATGTGCAAGATGGATTCAGGCAGAAAGAACTTCACTATGAAGGAACTATGCTAGAACTATGAAATCTTGCATACATTAATTTAAACTATTCTTATTAACCCTCTAGGGCCATTCGTATCATATTTGATACAGTATGAAAACAAGCCTTGAAAGAAATATTTTTCTGAAAAATTTTTTAAGAGAAATATTTTATAAATTTCAAATGAAAGCAGTACTGACTGCTCAGTCAATGAATACCAAATGTTTCCTTATAGGGAAATACCAAATGTTTCCTTATAGGGAAATACTGTATCAAATATGATACGAATGGCCCTAGAGGGTTAATAACTGCATTGTTTCTTTACAGGTACAACCACTGGACTCTAGCTCTCTCCCCACCCCCGTATAACCTTCCCTTTCTCTCCACCTATGTATCTGTCATCGCATCTGCTTTCTCAGCTTTACATTGTTCCTTTCTAACTAGTTTGTACTCCTCATTCTTTTCTAATTAATCTTTTTACATTTATGTAGCCCCCCTGCACATCAGTGGCGTTTCCGCCTTGCTCGGGGTGAAATGATTAAAAAAAAAAAGACCTGAAAACTTTCTAAGTTTAATATGAAGGAGTGATGCGAGAGATGCATACAATAATTTCAACTTTTCTTATGAATAACTACACTGTTTATTTTTTTCCGGAAACCTATTGTCCAAAGAAGACTATAAAAGTAACCAGTAGCGACTTCTTTTTTAATATGGACAACATTTCGCACAGGTGCTGTTATTAAGTAACTTCAGAAAAAGAGTTTAAACTGCCCCCAGGTTATTCATACTAACAAAATGGTTAGTGTATGTAAAAGAAGAAGGAAGAGAGTCTTGATGTTCTGAACTCCTGCAACGTCCTTCACGATGGTGGGGACATTTATCATGTTCACCACATGGTGATAAATGACAGATGTTTGACTATAATTCAAATAGTCAATGTTGTTAGGATATCCTGTGAGAGATTTAAGAACATTCTACACAATGAACTTGGTATGACAACAGTTTCTGTTTGGTGGGTTCCACGTCTTCTGACACCTAATCGCGCTGTATACATCACGGGAAAATCTGTCATTGTGTGAAGCAGATCAAGTTGGTCTCCTTAGACGTATCCTAATCCAAGATGAGTGTTGGGATCATGACTCTGATCCTAAAATTTCCAGTGGAAAAAACCCTCTTCATCTGCTCCAAAGAAGAGCAAAAGTCCTTACATCTGCAGGGAAGGCATTCATTGATTATCTTCCAAAAGACACGCCATCAATAGAGAGCATTGTGTCAACTTTGTGAGGGAGTTGCGAAAGGCTATCATGACCAAACGCCGAGAAATACTGACGGAAGAGGTTTTGTTTCATCAGGACAATGCTCGTGGCATACAAGTTCTTGGTTTCAATGTATGCTGTGCATGAACTAGTTGATCACGTTTTCTATTCTCTTGATTCTCAGATATTATTTGTTCCCCAACATAAAAAGCACTTGAATGAGAAATAGTATCGCATTGAGAATGACGTAATATCTGCTGTCTTCTTTTGACAGTGAGATATCAGTTTACTTGGAAATGAATAATGCAGTTCTTAAGAAGTGCTTAACTCCATGTATGTAAGATTTTACAACTCTACAAGCAATCCTTTAGAATTAGTTTCGTATATGATTTTACATAGATCTGGATATTGTATGTGGAACGTTCCATAGCGGTTGTGTTGTCCACCAAAAGCTTTGGTTTGTTTTTTGTTTGTTTGTTTTATCCACTGTTCCCCACTAAAGTAAATAAGAAATTAACATTTGTATGAGTTGAAATTGGGCACAAGGCACTTGAAGTTTTGCACTTAAAGAAGGAAAGTTTAACGAGCGACATTTGAAATGATTTGAAAGTTTCGGAAATTTTGCTCCACACATAAAAAAAAAACATTAAAAATTCAAAAGACTCACATTCGCTTTGATTCATCTCTTTTATAGACTTAATGAATTCAAGGGTGATGCCAAATTAGAGACAAGGCGTCAAATTTTTACAGCTGAACTGACTAAGTGTAACTATAATTTTTATGATAATAGTTTCTTGTCATGCACTTATCTCTTATGAAACTCGTTACCGGCTTTCTAATCAACTTTGATTTTCAAAAACGCAATGTCGATCTTCTTCTTCTTCTTCTTCATCCCTCTTTTATTTTCCTTTCCACAAAAATGCGTTTTTTTTTCTCATATTCTCTCACGCTCAATAACCACTTGTGTCTTAGGTGGATTTATTGTTGTTTGAAGAAAACTACAACTAACACCTGCTAATGGCAACCGATCAAAAAGCAACAAACTTGGTTGTGTCTCATCTGTTTCTCGCTATAAGGCGGGAGTATCCAAGACGTGAATCGACACTGTGTAACTGTGCGCTCAGCCTAAAGCCAAAAGATCACACTCCGGCCTTTCGCCGAGGATCAGTGCAGTATCTGTGCAATCTAGTGTTACGTGGATGCATTTATACAGGGTGAGTCACGGGAAACGGATATTTCAAGGAAAACAAAACTCTGCGAATATTTTAGTACAAACTTTATAATGTACATAAAAACATTTACTAAACAATGCCATTATGGAATGTTTATGAGCGAAAAATTATGTCTGACAAATGATGGCCATTTTCACGAGCACAAATTTGAAGCCGCTCTCTAAAGTTAGCCTCCTCTCTTACCAAAGTTTCTTCACCGATTCCTAAGATATTTTCGCGTATTGCAGTCTTCAATTCTCCAAGCGTGCGGAGTTTTTCTTCATAGACTCGTGATTTCAAAAATTCCCACAAAATCGAACATAGAATGACCGGGTGAGCGCAAAGGCCAGGGGAGATCTCCAAAGCGTGAGATCACGTGATTAGGGACTGCAGTTCAAACAGCAGCCATAACGACCAATGTTGAATCTTCGCCTGAAGAGACGTTGAGTTTTTATTTTTTTTATTTTTTTATTTTTTTAATCATTTCACCCCAAGCAAGGCATTCCACTGCCACTATTGCGCTTGGGGCTACATAAGGGAAGGTAAATAGAAAGAGTGGTTAGATATAGGAAATGTCAGAAGTGGGGTGATAGATAGTTGGGTGGGTGGGAAGAGTGTTTGAAAGAATGGAAGCGAGTTAGTGTGTTAGGAGGTGTCTATTGACCTTACATGTGAACTCCTGGAGATTGTAGCCGTCGGGGAAGCAGTCATGTGGAAGGGAATTCCACAGTCGGGAAGTGCGAGAAAAGAAACTATTGGAGTAGAAGTTGCGGTTGCATTTTATCGGTTTCACAGTAAAAGGATGGGATCTAGTTGCTAATCTAGTATCTCGTGCAAATTCGAACCTAGGGGGCACCAGTGATCTAAGTTCATCGGAGCAGAAGCCGTGAAAGTATTTATAGAAGAGACACAGGGAAGCCAGGTCGCGCCGGTGAGAGAGAAACTGCAGGCGGTCTGCTAAGTCGGTATCGATCACGTTACAGACCCTCCGCTGTCTCTTGTCGAGAAACCCAAGGAGAATAGCAGGGGCACCCGACCAGATATAACTGATTCACCATTTTTCACGTAAATGTCGTAAGCAAACACACGTTGTTCTCTACTCCACGGTGGCATGATGGCTACTAACTGAAAGGTAAAACAAACTACAAGTAACAAAATAACAAAAGAAAAAACTAACGATAAAGAAAAACAAATAAAATGGCATCTTAAGCAGGTTTAATTGCTACCTTTCCCACCCTCTATCCCCTACTCAAGGGGAGTAAGGAGCGTTCCAAAAACATCCGTTTCCTGTGACTCACCCTGTACATAAAAATAATATTATTAATATCTAAAAAGATTTAAAATATATAGTAAGGGATTCTAGTGAGTCCTAGTTGTTAATACAAAAAGTTTTAATTCATGAAGTATTTGTAAAATAGAGAAATTAAGAATAAAATGTTTTGGAAGATTCTAGATTGTTCCAGTATATTCGAGAATAATCTAGATTAATCAAGATGATTCGAGAATATGCAAATTAGGTGCTAGCCACTATACAAATAGGCTTTGAGAAAAGAGTAGTTAGTTGTTAAAAGGATTTGCTGACATTATCAACTCCGGCTTTGATTCAAGGATTTATATCCAGCCAAAAGAATCTTTGCGAAAAGTCGCCGACCAACAAAAACCCAAAAGAAAACCTCGTAGAGCAAATACAGTAAATAGGATCTTTGACGCTTTCATTGACCAAACTTAAAACTATTCTTTATATACACATTTGAGGATTTCCAAAAAGGTATAGCACTTAAACTACTTTGCTAGCTTAACTAGGTAAAGATACTTGACCCCTTACGTTCCCCTTCTCTCCTCGTAACACTCACCAGTAGTAAACTCTACGTTTCTGTTTTGAATGCAACAAAATTGTATATTTGTAAATATTTTACTTTGTGTTTTCTGTAAATTAAATATTTGTCTGTGATTTAGCTCTGTGTTTTGGGTAAATCATTTTTATAACACGTAACACCAGTTAAAGCAGGAAAATGCTGGCATAGGGGAAACGTTATTTGTTTTTTTAAACCTCGGCTGAACGTTCAAATCAGAGCAGGATTCACTTGTTAATTTTATACATCTTTTGGGGCAGAAGTTGAAGAAAAGCAAATAAATATACAGAACAATTTACGCTATTCATTATTAGATACGTTTATAACTTCTAATAGATTTGAAAAGTAAATACTAATAGTCAACCTTAAAGTCATGGATATTTGAGATACAATCTTCTTAAGACCCAGAAGAGTGATTGGATATAAGTCATGCTAACTCATGCTGATCGATGTGTTGGCAAGGAGTCTCTGCTTTGGAATCAGAGGCGCTCATCTCCTATATAAGTTGCTATCTCAGGCTAAAAGTGCAGTCTACCCTCAGTCAGTCAGTTCAGTGCCACACATGATACACGCTTGGGCGATCATGTCTCGAAAGAGACATGGCTGACTGGGCAGAAGATTATCCTGCAGTAGGTTGGCATTGCTTTCTGTGGTAGACTGGTTGCCAGCCAAGGCTATAGAACCCAATCTGTCCTGTTATTTAACCCATAACTGGAAGGAATAGACGGATTAATACCTTTCCCAAGGGTATTTGCGCGTAAGTGAATGCAATGAATTCAACTGGAATTCGAACTCGGCACCCCGATTTCTCGTTCCGAGCCGATATCCACAGGACCACAACGCACATCCTAATGCTAAAATACTAATAGTCAACCTTAAAGTCATGGATATTTGAGATACAATCTTCTTAAGATCTGTTAGACCCAGGAGAGTGATTGGATATAAGCCATGCTAACTCATGCTGCACGATGTGTTGGCAAGGAGTCTCTGCTTTGGAATCAGAGGCGTTCATCTCCTATATAAGTTGCTATCTCAGGCTAAAAGTGCAGTCTACCCTACTTATACTAAAAAAAAGGGTGGATTAATGTCTTTCTCAAGTCGAATAGGATACCAACTTGTCTCAGTCAGGGTTCGAACTTGTATAGGTTTTCAAACTAATGTTCACGGTAAGCCTGATTACAATGGAAGTGATCACTGTCCATCAGGGACATGTTAACATGGACTATTTTCTTTTTTTTTCCCCCAGTAACAATGATTTAAAAATGTCAATTACTTTGAAGAAGACAAATATACAAACAACATACAGAATAAAAAAAAAATCCTTTTAAATTTTCAGAAAATCACAACAATAGGTTCCGGACTATTCATGTCAATCCAAAGCAGACTCTCACTTTACAATGCGGTGAACTGTTCGATAGTACTGAAGGAAAAAATCGGGTGACTTGGACACATGAAGGGTGAGTAACTAAGACATCTGAGAAGTTGATAAACGTCCAAAATGGGCTGTCATTCTAAACATAAATTCTACGATTTTTGAAATTCATTGCCGATTCCGTGGTGCCTTTTTATAAGTACTGTATTTTTAAAATATCCATTTAATATTACGGTATTATGGAATTGGAGTATATACAATATCTGGTTGGTAACAGACGGCGCCATTAGCCTAAATAATACCACAGCTTTGAACATAAGACTCGCGGGTGATTTTTTTCCGATATTTTATTTTCTTTTTATTTGTTTATCTATTTATCTATAGGGATATATATATATATATATATATATATATATATATATATATATATACTAGCAGTATAGTCCGGCGTTGCTCGGGTGTAATGAAAACTTTAAAACTAATCCATCGTCCATGGTCCATGGTCCTGGAGCTCAGACTCAGCCTAAAGAATATTTGTGTGAAGTTTGGTGAGAATCGGATAAAAATTGTGAATTTGTATTAAGGACATACAGACAGTTAAACAGACACACACACAAACATCTTGCCTTATATATATTATCGATTTTCTGCACTATTGTAAGAACTTCAACCTTGAAACTTCTGAATATCGTTTCTTATGTCTTTGTCTATGAGTGTATCAAATTTGATTAAAATCGGACCACTCCTTCTATAACCCTATTTTTTTTCGATTATCGATTTTCGATATTTAGCGGAGGTACTTCGACACAAAACCTAGCTAAGAACACTCGCAGACGCGTATAGTACAACTGTGTAAATTTTCAAGAAAATCGGTTCAGCCGTTTTGCAGAAAATTGATGATATATATATATATATATAAAAGGCAAGATATTTGTGTGTGTATTTTTCAGCCCTTTTATTTAAGTTTTTACTTCTGGTATGGCTCTAAGTAGGTACAATTTTAGTTCTTAGTCTCAGCCATAATACCATTTACTCAGAGGACTTATTTAGCCTTCAAAATTCAGTTTACGACGAAAAAAAATTATTTGATATCGATACCAGAAAATCAAAATTTGACTTACATCCATTCATTTTTCTTTCCGTCTACGGTTTCGCTTTAACTGGAAACAACTATTGCTTTTTAGTCTTTCGTGCCAACGTCCAAAGACTCTGAGCTTCAGGACCAGTTTAGTTTTAAAGCTTTCATTACACCCGAACAACGCCGGGCTATACTGCTAGTATCAAATAAAACAGTCAACTTTCAAGTGGAGAAGATAGACTAAACTATCGCGCGGTTCCCACTCCACTCACGTCTATTGAACAGGTGAAGAGGCTCATCCCTGCTTAGGATGTGGTTTCCGGCTTTCTCTTTTCCAATCTTTTCACTCTTTTCTTTTCTTTTTTCCCCCAATTGGAGTAGATAGACTAAACTATCGCCCGGTTCACACTCCACTCACGTCTATTGAACAGGTGAAGAGGCTCATCCCTGCTTAGGATGTGGTTTCCGGCTTTCTCTTTTCCAATCTTTTCACTCTTTTCTTTTCTTTTTTCCCCCAATTGGAGTAGATAGACTAAACTATCGCCCGGTTCACACTCCACTCACGTCTATTGAACAGGTGAAGAGGCTCATCCCTGCTTAGGATGTGGTTTCCGGCTTTCTCTTTTCCAATCTTTTCACTCTTTTCTTTGCTTTTTTCCCCCAATTGGAGTAGATAGACTAAACTATCGCCCGGTTCACACTCCACTCACGTCTATTGAACAGGTGAAGAGGCTCATCCCTGCTTAGGATGTGGTTTCCGGCTTTCTCTTTTCCAATCTTTTCACTCTTTTCTTTTCTTTTTTCCCCCAATTGGAGTAGATAGACTAAACTATCGCCCGGTTCACACTCCACTCACGTCTATTGAACAGGTGAAGAGGCTCATCCCTGCTTAGGATGTGGTTTCCGGCTTTCTCTTTTCCAATCTTTTCACTCTTTTCTTTTCTTTTTTTCCCCCAATTGGAGTAGATAGACTAAACTATCGCCCGGTTCACACTCCACTCACGTCTATTGAACAGGTGAAGAGGCTCATCCCTGCTTAGGATGTGGTTTCCGGCTTTCTCTTTTCCAATCTTTTCACTCTTTTCTTTTCTTTTTTCCCCCCAATTGGAGTAGATAGACTAAACTATCGCCCGGTTCACACTCCACTCACGTCTATTGAACAGGTGAAGAGGCTCATCCCTGCTTAGGATGTGGTTTCCGGCTTTCTCTTTTCCTATCTTTTCACTCTTTTCTTTTCTTTTTTCCCCCAATTGGAGTAGATAGACTAAACTATCGCCCGGTTCACACTCCACTCACGTCTATTGAACAGGTGAAGAGGCTCATCCCTGCTTAGGATGTGGTTTCCGGCTTTCTCTTTTCCAATCTTTTCACTCTTTTCTTTTCTTTTTTCCCCCAATTGGAGTAGATAGACTAAACTATCGCCCGGTTCACACTCCACTCACGTCTATTGAACAGGTGAAGAGGCTCATCCCTGCTTAGGATGTGGTTTCCGGCTTTCTCTTTTCCAATCTTTTCACTCTTTTCTTTGCTTTTTTCCCCCAATTGGAGTAGATAGACTAAACTATCGCCCGGTTCACACTCCACTCACGTCTATTGAACAGGTGAAGAAGCTCATCCCTTGTTCCCTGTTTAGGATGTGGTTTCCGGTTTTCTCTTTTCCAATCTTTTCACTCTTTTCTTTTTTTTTTTAATTGGAATAGATAGACTATTGCTCGGAATATGATTAAAAAACAAAAAAACAAAACATGAAACCATAATTGTGGCTCACAAGTATGGAAGAAACTCATTAGTATGTGTGAGAGAGACTAATTTACTTTCCCTTTTCAGAAAATATTCAAATTGATATTTACTACGATTGGCCTCATTGGAGCCCAAGTGATGACACGCTGCGACTTAGGTCTAAAATACCGGTTTTATTTAATTGCGAGAAGTCACTATTTTTTTTTAATCATATCACCCCGGGCAAGGCGGTAAGGCCACTGGTGTGCAGGGGGCTACGTAAGAGTGAATAAATTGGAAAAGAGAAAGCCGGAAACCACATCCTGAATTGTCATAGGCACTTTTGTGTCCACAATATGTCAGTAAAAGTTCTAGAGTAACATTACAAGCAGTAATTATTTCTGCAATGATCGTTCATATTCGCCTTTTATGGTCACAGTGACAATGAAAACCTCCCTCCAAATGACTGTCTTTATTTTTATTGACTAGTTGAACAAAATGGCTGCTTTTGGCGCTTGTAAATAAGACGATGAATGAAAGATTTAAATAAAATGGTGAATGAAAGTGATAATGAACGAAAAATTTAAATAAGACGATTGATGAGCCAAAAAAAATGGGTGAAGTGGTTTGTGAAATCAATCGACACAACTTCGGTCTTTTTGCCGGATCAGCCGAAGTAATACAAATGAAAACCAACTGGAAACAGTTCAATCAATACTACAAGCTCTTTGCACAACGATCAAGCACTATTGTCCGTATCTGAATACGTTTCCAATATAAAAATGAGTCATTCGAACAGCTACGTAACAAGGACGTTGTAGGACGTCGGGCAAGTGTTGATAATGGTGAATGATTAAGAGTGCTTTGTTAATGCAAATAACAAAAGATGCCTCACGAACTTAACGATTATACATAGAGATTGTTTTTTGTACAGTTGTTAATTTTGACTTAATTCTGCATGATATTGTTTAACTACTAGATTATCATATGTACGGTAGCAACGCTACATTTAGGGCAAGATAGCCTGAAAGAGTCTATCACTTCCTGTTAAAGGTGATTGATTTTAATTCAGAGATAGGATAAACAACTAGCATAAAGATTTGAATAAAGAACATAGCAAGATTAAATGACCCAATCAACAGAATTTCACTCAAAACTTAGTTAAAAATAATAGGCACATAAATAGTGTGAAATTAACGCAAACAACTTTCCACGGAATTTGAACTCGACTTATCGATTCCATTTCCCTTGATAATAATCATCGCGCCAACCTCTACACTAACAACAATATAACGGGTTAATTTCCTGTGAATCTTCTTTTTTTTTTTTTTTCAGCCAAGATATTTCTCCAGGTTTTCGTCGCCAAATACAAAAACTTAATTTGGTTCTCTATAATGTGAGTAGCAAAGATACTGGAATGTATACCTGTCGAAAGAAGAGCAACACAGCGACCCCAACATTAGATAAATATCAAGTTGTCCTCAAAGGTAAGTGATACAAAAATGTTATAAAATATTATCTGAGTGGAATTCTGACCCAGATGGATTTACCTGATAACACACCTGATTTACCTGAACTATTTGTGCGCTATTGTTCCCCATGTAACTGAAAAGTGAGCTAACTCTTCATACTTTTCGGCTAGGGTTAGATAATCAAAATTCATTTCGGAGCGGTGTAATGGTTAATTACTTTTCTTCTCGCTAGATCAATTAAAACTGAGTAATGAGTTCGATCCTCACTGTCTGCTCCTTACTTAGATCATGTGCCACATCTAAGCTACCCTTAGTAGATTACTGTAATTTTTTCATAGTTCTCGCTTTGCCTTTAGTTTTAACTGACCTCAAAGTTTACGTGAGGACAATTTCAGTCTATGCCTACCTTATGCACTTATCTATCAACAACAATATTTTTACACGACATAGCATATAGTGTCATCAAATTTCTTTTATTTCTGTTCAAATACTTAACTTTCTTTATCAATGTATCCATTGATAACAGCGCTGTATATTAACCCAGTAATTCCTTTCTAACCGCACACTGAAGGTGGTATTAAACGGACATGCCTCCCAGAACTACCATACAAACGCGGGTGTCCCTCAAGGCTCTACCCTAGGTCCTACGCTCTTTCTGATCTACATCAATGATCTCCCCGATGCCATAACATCCAAAGTAGGCATGTACGCCGATGACACCACAGTTTACTCTCGCCTCGATCAAAAATCTGGTGTGGGCGACAAGGCGAATCTCGCTGCCGAGCTTGAAAAAGACCTCCAATCCGTGGTGGACTGGGGTAAGAAATGGCTCGTAAATTTCAATTCTTCCAAAACGAAGCTGCTATCAATTAACCACCATAGACAACCGCACCTACCTCCCATTAGAATGGAACAGGTTTGCCTCCCACTACGCCTGCTTGGCCTCACAATCTCAGCGGACCTCAGGTGGAATGACTATATCGAATTCATTGCTAAATCCGCTGTTATGAAAGTCGGTTCTCTGTGCAGGGCCAGGAAGTTTTTTCCCGTCTGAATCTATCCTGCACAAATATAAATCTACCATCCACCCGTGTATTGAATACTGTTGCCACATCTGGTCGGGTGCCCCTGCTATTCTCCTCGATGTTCTTGACAAAATACAACCGAGAATCTGTAATGTGATCGATACCGACTTGGCTGACCGCCTGCAGTCACTCTCTCACCGGCGTGACGTGGCTTCTGTGCCTCTTCTATAAATACTTTTACGGCTTCTACTCCGATGAACTTAGATCACTGGTGCCCCCTAGGTACGAATTTGCTCGAGATACTAGATTAGCAACTAGGTCCCATCCTTTTACAGTGAAACCGATGAAATGTAATCGCAATTTCTACTCCAACAGCTTCTTTTCTCGCACTTCCCGCCTGTCGAATTCCCTTCCGCATACTTGCTTCCCCGACGGCTACAATCTCCAAAAGTTTAAATGTAAGGTCAGTAGACACCTCATAACACATTAACTCGCACCCATTATCTCATACACTCTTCCTATGTACCTCCTTACTCGTCTATCACCCTCCTTCTGACATTTCCTATATCTAATCTCTCTCTCAGCACCTTCCCCTATGTAACCCCTGCGCTATAATGGCAGTGGAATGCCTTGCTTGGGGTGAAATGATTAAAAAAAATCATGTTCTTTGTCGGCTTTCAAAACAGTTTATAAACCTTCGACACGCCTGCTCTTGCATTTAACGTTCTGGTTTATCATTTTCCACTTCAACTAGTTCATTTCCCGTTAGTTAACATTAGTTATATGGGTGTTGTGTAGTTTACTAGTTTGACCCCACTGGTTCGAGCCACTCGTAGGCCTATTATAGGTACATTGAAACTAACTATACCGTTCAGAGGGTTATTTTGATCACCTGCGGCCGAAAGCCCAGAAGTATTCTTCTCTGGACAGGAATACGCCAGGTGACCAGTCTCAACACATTTCCAACAAGTACGTTTTCTGACATTCACGATGACCGGAATTTTCAAACAGTTGGGGGATGGAGACAAAAGCCAACCGATCGAGCATTATATCATAGCATCATGGCCCATTCAAGTTGTCAGAGGCAGTAGCGATTGTGGAACTCTGAAAGTTGGTGGGAAGGCATTAGGGGCCGAGGTTTTTTTGCGAAGGGGAGGTATATCAAGCAGTTTTATTACTGACCAATTCTTTCACTCGACCATAAGTCACTGACTGCTTATGTATATTCATATCAAGTTGGGGACATTATTTCTAATTAACGTCTTCCTTCAGATATGAAAATATAACTATTAAGTCTCTTTCCCTCCTTAACAACATGTCTGTTTCTATCTATCTGGTTGTTTTATTTTGTTTGCATTTTTTTTTCAAACTGGTCTCTGTCCGTAAAAAGCTAAATGAAAAAAAATATGCAGAGAAAAAAGTGGTGAAAATAAAATTTTATAAAAATCAGAGACTAAAGAGTTTCATAAATCTTTGAAGCTTATAATAGTGGGGGCTAACCGAGAAGCCAGCTAAAACTCTGAAGGGACTTAGCCCCTTCTGTTCCCCCCGTAGTTATCGCAGAGGTGACACCTATTATTTGAAAAAAAATCAGCAAGGTTCTCTCCAGCCAACTGAAAACTGACCTTATATACTGCCGCAATGATATTTCGCCGACACTCATATTCGATTCGCAGTATTATGTCTTGTTCTTAATTCTTTTCTAGCTACTTCAAGACAATCTTCAGTAGCGGGCAGCGGTATGCCCTACATAGAAAACCCTGTAATTATTTTGGGGGGTTTGAACTCCCCAGGATCATCAGTGATCGGATCAATTTTCTTTTCATGGAGAGACAAATTTTGCGCTAAACTTGGTCCACTATGAAACCAAAACCATTCGCTTTTTCAACCTCTGTAACTCTAGAAGGGAAGATCTAAAAGCCCATCTTCTTCCAAGAGATGTTCTGCGAGACAAATAATATAATTCGAGGAGGAAACTTCCAGCATTAGAGCGATTCCTCGGCTTTCGACTTGTTTCATGCCTTCGATGACTTTGGCACATTCACTTTGTTTGTAGCAGAGCACCTCTTTTCTTTTTTTCTGGTCATTTTTGGATGATGATTCAATCTGCTGTTTTTTGTTTTGTTTTTATCGGATGTGTCTACTTAAAAGGCAAACCAAAAAAAGGTCCCTTCTTACAAGTCGACCATATTGCAATAGATTAAGCGGGCAACTATTTTTATATATTTTTCTTGTCAAAATATAATAATTGAAGGAAGGGAAGTGGTTAGAGAAAAGGCAAAAATAAATGCCAACAAAACTTAATATTTAAAAAATTATAAATACAATTCCTTCTAAATAAACAGACATTATTTTTTTTTAAAAATCATCAACAGAGGGGGGAAAATTACAATACAAAAACTTACGATAAAAAGGTCAAACTGTTATAACAAAAACAAAAAATTAATTAATTAAAATTTTTAGAAAAAAAATAAACAAAATAAAGGATTCATTTAAAAATTAAAAGAAATAAAATATTCAAATTAAAAAGATGCAAAATAAACTTTGCACAAGGACGAAGAAGAAAATAAAATTTGTTCAAGGAAGAGAAATGTGTTTAAACTGAATGCAATAAGATTAAGAAATAAAAGCTGAATTAAGAATAAAACAAACAAAATTCTAGAAAAAGTAAATGCTAACCAAAGAAAATATCGTCCGAAGACTGAAAAGTATAACAGACAAGAAAAAATAAACTTTCAAATGACTAAATTTAGCAGAAAGGTTTTTAGTTAAAACACCCTTTTCTCTCCCTTAATTGATCAAATTTAATTTAAATTTGATCAATTAAAATAAAAGTTGGTTGGTTTGTTTTTATGGCATATCAACCTCGGCAGGTCATTTATTGCCAATTAAATTTTATTTTTTTATTGTTGGTAATACTTTTTTCTTTCAACAGTTGATTGTTGTTTTTATATAAGTTTTTGTGTCTAGTAATACTTTTTTCTTTTTGTGTATCAAGATTCATTGGGATTTGTTTTTAAGGGCAGCGCCCCCAAGTCCTACCCTGTTTTTTAACCCATAACTGGAGGGAATGGACGGATTAATACCTTTCCCAAGGGTACCAGTGCTTAAGTGAATGCAGGGTATTCAACTGGAATTCGAACTCGGCTCACCGATTTCTCTTTCCGAGCCAATATCCACTGCACCAAAACGCACATACGTCACTAAACGCTTACAGCACCTGGTATAAAATAAAAGTGTAAATTAAATTAAACAAAACACAAGAAAACAAAAACT
Organism: Ascarosepion bandense; assembly: GCA_037127315.1. NCBI lineage: Eukaryota > Metazoa > Mollusca > Cephalopoda > Sepiida > Sepiidae > Ascarosepion > Ascarosepion bandense. The sequence continues at coordinate 181,968 of JBBBDQ010001748.1, read as the reverse complement.
GTCAACTGGTAAAGCTTTACGTCAGAAAATAAAAAATAAATATGTCGGCCAAAACCAACTGGAAAACAGAAAAAAAATGACTGAGAAGAAAAAAAAAGTTTAAAACCAAATAAACAAACAAAAAGAAAAGAAAATTAAATCAACTGAACACAATATGGCGTTAAAAATTTCCTTTGTAAAAAAACATTTTCTGCAGTGCACATAATCCATTTAAAAGAACTGGTCAGTAAACGTTAAAAAAAAATGATGACACAGGATCGCAAGTGATGGGCACTGAAACTATTGGTGATTATTTATGCAAATGAGTCACCTCAGTGAGCAATTCGCATCTTTCATGGCACTATTTGCTGAATAAACAGGAATCCCATGGCAACGGTAAACAAACTCGTAAATTAAATATTATACAAACAACTAAACAACGCCGGAAGCATAAATAATTAAAAAAAAGCGTTAACCGATTTATCATAAACAGTAAATATATGAAATCAAATTCCATTGTTGATAAGGTTAACAAGCAGCTTTTTTAAATTTCATGATAATAGATGCTCGATAAAACCATTTCACTTGAACAATATTCCCACCTGCTGAAAGGATCAGAAACATATATCACTAAACTGCATGTCGAAGTACCCGACCATGACGGGCAAAAGGTCAAGAGTAATTCTTGTTCACTTTAATGACCATTTTTGCTCTGTAATGACGAACTGATACGACTGTCAACATCAATTTATAGAAAATTAAACTGCTGAATATTGAAAAACATTAAACTGACAAATTAGCAAAATTTATCAAAAATGATTATATGATTAAAAAGCGCTCAATGCAAATAAAATAAAGTACACAGCAATTAAAGTCTAATTGACGATAGCAGAGGTGTCGAAACCGCGGTAGTGGGAAGGTTGGTTTTCCTGTAAAATTATATATATATATATATATATATATATATATATATATATATATATGCGTGTGTGTGTGTGTGTGTGTGTGTGTGAAAAAACAATATGAATAAAGATAAGTATACGTTCTTAACCAACCCGTTTCGTCCTCTGATGCGCTTTATCGAGGCAAATGTGATTTAGATTGACAGTCAAGTCACTTACCTTGATAAAATCGAGCAGAGGATAAAACGTGTTGGTAATGGAAGGTTTTTGCCCTTATTCACACACACACATGCACACACACATACACAAACACACCCATATATATATAATATATATATATATATATATATATATATATATATGTGTGTGTGTGTGTGTGTGTGTGTGTGTAACAGTATCCGATACAAAAATTAAAATGATGAAACAAAGTGGATATTTCCTTAAAGACGTGCTTCAACGGAAATGTGTGTATCCTTTTAGGCTTCTTAAATGAAAGAAAGACAAATTTGTGTGTGAGGAAAATACTTTAGAATCTCAGAGTGTGTGTGTGTGTGTGTGTGTGTGTGTATCATACATGAAATTATTTACTCTAGCTTATCAACTCTTGATTTCCAGTCTTGGTGAGTCTGCCTGTGTGAAGGCTTGTTTTATATATATATATCTGTAGTAGAGTCGTTTCGTATTGTAGTATTTTAAATCATATATATATATATATATATATATATATATATATATATATATACTCTAGAAAATGTTTTTAGATATTCTACAATTTCAAGGGCGAAATACATATTTCGCAGCACAAAAAAGCCTGCTGTTCGTCAGACTCAAATGATGCAACAGTTAATATTCAAAATAATCTAGAAATAATATTGCATACAGACACTCACGTGCCCATATCAAGAATAGACATTTGTAACGGTCATCTACGAAAATATTTCCTCGCTCATTCAAAAAACACCAAAAGAAAAAAAGAAAAATATAAATGATAGAAAAATCAATAACGGAAAGAAGAGAAAGAAAAAGAAAAGGAAAGAAAAAGAGAAAGAAAAAGAGAACGAACAGTATAAGGAGAAAGGAAGTGAAAGATAACGTCTGAGATTGAAACCAGATCTTTTTTTGAATGAGGGAGGAAATATTTTTGTAGATTACCGTTACAAATGTTTATTCTCGATATGAGAACGTGAGTGTCTGTATGTAATTCTTTTCTGATCACGCAACATCTGGGCTTAACAAAGAGGAAAAAGTGAGAAAATGCACAGAGGTGGAAGAAAGTGGTGGACAGACAGCAGAAGCTGCATAATAAATAGAAATTTCCAATTTTGGCCGGAAATGAATTGTAGATAGATATATATGTTTGTAACATTGTATGAAACTAAACTGCATCTAGAGATTATATGAAAGTTATGAGTTGGTATAAAGAGTTGCGTCTTTAATGTTAAAAGTTCTATTATGATGTTGTTTAGATTCTACTCAATTCTGTTATTAACTTATATATATACTGATAGAGAAAAATATTGTTTTTGGTTGGAAAAATTTTTACTAAGTTAACAAAACAGACTAATTTGACTGTCATTAGTTTATTTGCAACTATTTATTTTGATACATTTACAGTATTATACCTTGTAAAACTAATGTAAAAAATAATATGAAAAGATTTTAGAACTAATTCGTCAATTTTTTTAAAAAAATATAAAAAGCAGTTTATTTTAAAAATATAAGATATATTAACAAAAAATAATAAGAACCTACTAAAATGTGTTGCACATATGCTCCTTTCTTTTCAATAACTCATAGCAGCCTATTGTCAACATCTGATGCTAAATTTGCAATTTTAGTGGTTGGTAAGTTGTTTGCAGCAACTTCAACTGCCTCCCAGAGGTCACAATTGCTGTTGAATTGCCTTCCATTTGAATAAATATCTCACTTGAGGATGCTCCACAGGTTCTCAATGGGATTCAAGTCACAGCTATTTGAAGGCCAGTCCATAAGAGAATCTTCAACAAATCCCTTTTCTTTCAACCAGGATTTAGTAAACTTTGATGCATGACTTGGTGCGTTGTCTTGCATAAAGATCATAGATCTACGCTTGGCTAAAGACTGGTTATTAAGCCATTCAAAGAAATACTGCTCTAGAAAATCACAGTAACTTTTGGAATTCATTTTAACCCCGTCTTTCAATTTTAATGGACTCACGAGCTCATTCCCAATAATCCCAGCCCATATCATGATCTCACCGCCGCCTTGTTAGCGTTTAAAAAACTTTTTTGAGTCATGTTGCTTGCAAACCCATCCTCGAGCCCATCCATCGGGCCCATCGAGGGTGATCCTTGATTCATCTGTAAAAAGCACGTTACTGAAATCAGTTTTCATCTATTTACTGCAATCTTCTTTCTTTATGTTTTTTTTTTTGTTAAAATTGGTTTCTTTATTTGATTTTTTACATCAGCAACCTTTTATAATGCTTTGCACCATGTTTCCCTTGACAACATATGAGCTCCGCGGCCTCAAATATGAACGCACTTGACGCATTTGGGTTTCTTATTAATTCTCTTCGGATATGTGATAGACCTCGCTTTGAATTCCCATTTGACACATTTTCTTGATTGTTCAATGATCCCTTTTCAAATCTTTAAAAATTTCTTTGATTATATAGTTCTTTTCATTTATCGTTAGTTCTTTTTTACGAGCCATAATACTAAATTATAGTTCCTGCAAATTGCTATAATTACTGAAAAAAATACTAAACATCAATCTGAAATTGAAAATTGGGACGTAATTGCTTTCATGCTTACTCGCTATACATAACAGTACAAATTATTTCATTGGATAACACATATCTATGAATTTTTCATAAAATATTTGACAATACCTCTTTTGTATATAACTTCTAGACGCAGTTTAAATTCTTTGGCATATTTTTCAAATGGTGAAATCACATACACAGACATAGGAATTAATCAAAAACACAGATCTGAGGATGTTCAAAAATACAAGATGGCGAAGAAAATTTATTAGTGCTGATATAATAAATTGGAAAAAAAATTAGATTTAATAAAAAATTAAAATTTCCAAATATTCTTGGAAGTTAAAAGAAGAAAATAAAACACCTAAACTTAAATGGAAAATTAAAAAAAAAAAAATATATATATTATTGATTTTCTGCACTATTGTAAGAACTGCAACCTTGAAACTTCTGAAAATCGTTTCTTATGTCTTTGTTTATGAGTGTATCAAATTTGATTAAAATCGGACCACTCCTTCTATAACCCGATTTTTTCGATTACAAAACCTAGCTTAGAACACTCGCAGACGCTTATAATACAACTGTGTAAATTTTCAAGAAAATCTGATCAGCCGTTTCGGAGTCTATAGATAACGGACACACACACACACACACACACACACACACACACACACACACACACACACACACACACACACACACAGAGACAAAGTTCCATTTATAAATAAATTTAGATTAGATAATTAATAGTTCTGTTACCTTACATCTAGCACTGTTTTATTAACACCCGCACTATATAAAAAGGCCAAGACCAATTCCTTCTATGAAGCCCTTTCTTTGCGATGAACATCAGAAAATACATTAGAAATCTGCCGTGTTTATAACTGATTTTCAGATAATTTAATGACGTTCTTAAAAAATAATAAATATTTTGACTGAACTTAAGGATATTTTCTTAACTTTTTTTTCATTCAGTGCCTGCGACGATAGAATATGGTGCATCGCATATGACAGCTCTTCCCAACCATCAACTTGAAATTCCTTGCCAGGCTCATGGAGTTCCCAAACCGGTGATTACTTGGTACAAAAACGACCAACAAATACACAACGATAATCATTACCACATCTTTGACAACGGCACATTACTTATTAACCCTTTTATCTCCAATGACGTTGCTACATACAAATGCTTGGCTAGAAACGACTATGAGGGAAAGGCTGAAAAAAAAGTCATAGTTACTATTCAAGGTAAGTACTTATCTATTTCCCAACATACTTCTTAGCGCGCGCGCACACACACACACACACACACACACACACATATATATATATATATATATATATATATATATATTTACATGGGACATAAATTTCTTAAACTAATAGATAAGCATTTCCCTAAAAATAACCCTCTAAGCAAAATCTTCAATAAAAATACTATAAAACTAAAAAAAACTATAAAAACTATAAAACTATAGCTGTTCCAATAATCTAGAAAAAAATAATTAAATACATAACAGCATTATAGTACATTTGTTTCGAAATTGAAAATACAATGTCTCATCAGGTGGTGTGGACAGGAATGGAAAGCCTCTTTTCTTATATTTGGTCAGTTGTGTGTGGAATGTTGGTGTGGGTTAGTGATAAGGGAACAATTCTTGTGGATTGACCGTTAGAATTTTGAAGAAAGTGATGTGGGTAGTGAATATGGTTGATTAATGGGTGTCTTTGAGTTTTCTAGACAGATTTAACATTAGCAGCTAGAATGTAAGTTTTTATTATCTTGTGACTAGACTATATCCTTTAGGATTTCTTAGAGGAACAGATCAGGGGTAGGATGCTTATTTTGTAAAGAATATTTTCGTATTTAAGCAGAGTTTTTATAATTAATCTAAATTTGTATATTTAATCTTAATTTTGGATTTAGGAAACCGATTTTTTCTATTAAATTTTAAATTTTAATTAGATCACAGTTCGCGGTGAGATTTAATGGACGAGGTAAAATTTGATGTTAAAAATTTAAGGTAATAGGTGAGTAGGTAATAGGTGCGTAATAAGTAGAGTTTTATGTAGGAGGAAAGATTAAATGTTTGTATTTAAGGTAATAGGTGAATAGGTAATAGGTGTGTTTGTGTTTAAGATAATACTTGAAGTTTAGTGTGTGTTTTAAGGACAGTTTTTATAATTAATCTAATGATGTATATTAAACCTTACTTGAGAATTTAGTAAATCGATTTTTTTTGTAGAATTTTTAATTGTTTAGAAAAAATTTTTTTTAATTTTTTTCTTAAAAACATTAGATCATAGTTTGTGGTGTATGTAGGAGTGTTGTTAGTACAGTGAAGGTGTATCATTTCTAGGGGTCCTAGCTCTGGCTTTTGTAGTATTTTTTAGCATGATTGTAAGGTTAGTTCTTTAATATGCTTGTTTACTGTGGTTTCATGCCTCTGGTTTAAAAGCTTGTTGCTATTCATATATTTAATGATTTCCATTTTTTCCTGAAGACAAAGGAACCATGTTTCCTTTATAGATTTAGCTGTTCTTGCTTGTTTAAGGATTTTCCATTTAACTTTAGGCGTTGTATTTTCGTCTTTTAACTTCCAAAAGTATTTGGAGAGAGACGTCATGTTTTGTTTTTCTTTGATATTGAAGGTTGAGAGGTGATTGTAAAATCGCTTTTTGAATACGTTCATAGTATTCCCGATATATATTTTTTCATCTTTAGGATTCTCCATGGATGAAATCGAGCACATATAAATCAGGGATTTTGTTAGACATTTATTGGTCATGGGGCATTGGTTAGGGTTTCTACAGTTACAGAGGTTTTTATTATGGGGCGGACTGGTATTAGTGTTGGAGTTTTTTTGTTGTGCGCTTTTAATATTTTGATGTTATGTATTTACTTATTTTTTCTAGATTATTGGAGCAGTTATAGCTTAGTTTTATAGCATTTTTATTGAAGATTTTGCATAGAGGGTTATTTTTAGGGAAATGCTTATTTTTAGTTTAATATATTTATGTCCCAGCTTGAAGTCAACTGATTGATTAAAAGGAGGGTTATACCATATGATTTTCCTGTTTCTAATTTTGTTTTTTGAAGTCCTGAATGTTTTCACAAAGCTAAATTTTGATGATTGATATCCGCTTTCTTTAAGGATTCTGTCGTAAATTACCTTGTGTTTATCAAATATTTCTTTCCTGGATGAGTGTGTGTTAATGCGGCGTTCTACCTATGATGTGGTATGTGTTTGATAATGGGTGGTGGGTGATTAGAGTTGGGGTTTTTATATATTGGGTTAGCATTGTTTTTCATGTAAGGTTGAAAATTTTCTAGAGTATATATATATATATATATATATATATATATATATATATTCTAGAGTGTATGTATCATTTGAGTCTGACGATCAGGTTTGCTGCGAAATACGTATTACCCATGAAATTGTAGAACATCTAAAAAATTTTCTAGTGTATATATATATATATATATATATATATATATATATACATATATATAATCTAGAAAATTTATGTATGTATATATATATATATATACATAATATATATATATATATATACTCTAGAAAATATATATATATACTATAGAAAAAAATATATATTCTCTAGAATATATATATATATATATATATATATATATATATACTCTAGAAAATGTTTAGATATTCTACAATTTCATGGCTAATACGTATTTCGCAGCAAACCTGATCGTCAGACTCAAATGATACAACAGTTAATATTCAAAATAATCCAGAAAAAATATACATACAGAAACTCACGTGCCCATAGCGAGAACAGACATTTGTAACGGTAATCTACAAAAACATTTCCTCGCTCATTCAAAAATCACCAAAGAAAGAAAAAGAAAACTATAGAAAAGTAATAAACGGAAAGAAAAAGAAAAGAAAAGAAAGGAGAACGAAGAGACAGGAAGTTAAAGTTAACGTCTTAGATTGACACCAGCTTTTATTGCAATTCATCTGCTTTCTTAGAAAAACATGACATGGAAATTTAACAATAAAATTTAGATGGCCACCAGCGTCTATTGCAATTCATCTGCTTTCTTAGAAAAACATGACATGGAAATTTAACATTAAAATTTAGATGGACACCAGCGTCTATTGCAATTCATTGAATCGATCTAATTTTTTTCTAAATCATATTACTCTGTTAAATTAAATAAATAAACTAAACAATCAGGTCTTTTAAGTTCGTCTCTATCGGAATCTAGCTGACTTAAATACCAAATATTCTACGTTATATATATATATATATATATATATATATATATATATATATATATATATATATTTCGGTCGAGTTTCAATCCTGGGTAAAAAAAAGTAATCGGAGTCTAACCGTACTGATGAGCTGATCTGTCTGCGGATGATAATATATATATATATATATATATATATATATATATATATATATATATATATATATATTAATACAGGTTTCATTGAATAATATAGACAAGTTCTGTTTATTTATTTTGTGTAAGATCCTTTTGTATGATCTGATTAGATGACAATTATGTGGGGGTGGTTGCGTAGTTTGGGCGCGGCACGTTTTAGTTTTTGGATAGAATTTTTGAGGATCTTCGGCTTTTATTATGGCGATCCTTGAGTGCCTCGTCCTTAAGTAGGTCTTTAGTTATAACAACTAAACCCGAACTAAAGGACCTACTTAAAGCTCCTCAAAAATCCTATCCAAACAACTAAAAAGTGCTGCGCACAAACTACGCAACCACCCCCACATAATTGTAAAAAAAGCCGAAAGGTTAACATTTTTCTCGTACTTAACAAATCAGATTACAACACAAAACTCAACCACATACTCCACGACCACACAAAATTTAAAAAACTTAACAAGAACCCGACACACCAACTAAAATCTAAACTTAATAAACTCATTAGTGCCAACAACGCTGATCAGAATTCCTTAAAACTCCCTAAAATTATTGGTGACTACAACCCCCGTTACATATACGAAACCATAAAAACGCACAAACCTGACTATCCTCTCCGCCCTATCATATCCCAAATTTCTACTTCTGAATACCATCTAACTAAACATATTAACCAGCTTATCACACCCTACCTTCCGAGTAAATACAGCATTAAGTCAACCCTAGAGGCAATCCAAATCCTTAAGAGCGAAAAACCTAACAATGAAATCATAGTTTCACTTGATGTCGAAAACCTTTTTACTAACGTACACGTCAGTGAGACTATCGATATAATTATAAGGAATGTCTACAGTAATCCTTCACTACCCAACTCAAAATTAATCCCAACATCTTAAGAAAAATCCTACTAGCTTGTACTACCGAAGTCCCTTTTGTCGACCCAAACAACACTATATATATACAACGTGACGGCGTTTCCATGGGTTCAGTCTTGGTCCGACATTTAGCAATTTCTACATGTCGAACCTCAAAAATACTAACTTTACAAAATTCAAAAAACCATCCATATACCTTAGATACGTTAATGATATCCTATTAATTAATTAAAAATACCGGCGAAATCCTACAACTTCAAAAACAGTTTCAGAATAACTCAGTCCTTAAATTCACCTATGAACTCAGCAATGACAACAAAATTCCTTTCCTCGACATACTAATTAACACTGATGGAAATAAATTCACTATCTCACCATATAAAAAATCCACTAACAAAAATCCCTCCACACTCAATTATATTAGCGAATGCCCCCACTACTACAAAATAGCAATTATAAAAAATCTACTACATCGTGCAAAAACCAATTCGTCTACAAAGCAGATCTTCCAAAGCGAACTAAAAAACATAAAACAGACACTCATCAACAATAATTTTCCCAATTACATAGTTGATGAACAAATACGACATTTTCTTAAACACCTTAACACGGAAAAAACAACACATGGTACTAGCCCAAACAATCCCAAACATATCACTCTTTTATATCGTAGCCAGATGCACTCCAACTACCAACTAGACGAAAATATCCTAAAAAATTCATAAACACTAATATTTCTCCGACAGACCGCAACAAAAGAATTAAATTTATCATATATTTCGCTAAATCCACAACATCCAACTCAATCGTCTGCAACGACTCCTCCCCCACCGTTAGCGATTTGCAAAAAAACAATGTAGTTTATAAATTCAAATGCCCCTTTCGAGAATGTATCTCTAACAAACTAAATAATATCTACATTGGACATACTACGAACTCGATCTCGCGGAGGCTGGCTTTACATTTAAATGACAATTCTAACATATTCCGACATTTAAAACACCACGGCTATCAATGCACACTTCTTAGAAAAACACTTGTTGAAAATACATGTATACTTAGACGGGAAAATAATAAACGAAAACTAAAAATTCTAGAAGCTATCTACATCAAACAGTTTAAACCTAGCTTAAATAAAATAAATTTCGACATCTCCACTAACATACTTCAATGCCTATAATCGACGGGAGATGCTTACCCCCTCTCCCCATAGTAGTAGCAGTTTGCAGACCAATCCCCTCATGCCACTATACCCTCACTATACCCACCAGTTCGTCACCGCCTGCGGCCATCTGCCACGCCAAAAACGGACCTGTCTCCGTGGTTTAATTTCTCTGTTTAATTCCACTGTTAATAATTTAAATGTTCTATGTTCACTATATATGAAATGTTCATTCTTTGATAATGGCTTTTGTAAGCCGAAAGCTCAGATCCGATAAAAAAAAAATCAACAATTACTGCGATTTCTTGTCGCCTTTCCGTGACAACACTATCAAGCTAATCAGATCATACGAAAGGATCTTACACAAAATAAATAGACAGAACTTGTCTATATTATTCAATGAAACCTGCATTTATGAAAAAATGCTGCCAAAATACACACTATATATATATATATATATATATATATATATATATATATATATATATATATGAATTAATTGTAAATTGCTACACGGAAATTTCTATGTTTCGAGATAGATTCTCTTCATCAGGCAAAGTTTGATGTTGGTTGTGCAAATGATTTAAATTTAAATAGAAAAACCTTCGGTTTGCTGTTTATGTATGTGGGAAGATATAAAATTTACGTTTGCGTTCCTTTTAACTAATCAGAGCGAAGATTGGTCCCAAAGTATACATACTAATTTTTTCTCTTTTTTTTCTTTCCTTTCTTTCCTGCTTTCTTCTTTTTCCTCCCTAACGATGAAAATGTCAACCTGCTTTTAACCCAATTTTATTTATTTATTTTTTTGCTTCTCACTTAGTTTTATTGTCTTTGATGTGATGTGCCTATTTAGTACCAAGAGGGATATATATATATATATATATATATATATATATATATATATATATGGGTTAGACTAATTGATATATATATTCTACAGTTTAATATTTAATTTTTATAAAAAGTGCTCAATACAGAAGTAGAGCATTTGTAGATATATAGTTATTGTTATTAATTATTACGTTAGAACATGTGCATACTACAAACTACTACAAAATTGTAAATTTTGTTTCGACATTGAGAGAACAATGTCTCATCAGGTAGTTAACGTTTATTTTCATCACTGTTAACTCCCAGATGAGACATTGTTCTTTCAATGTCGAAACAAAATGTACAATTTTGTAGTAGTTTGTAGTTTGTACCTGTTCTACAGTAATAATCAATAATAAATATTCATTGCTCTATTTTTATTTTGAACACTGTTTTAAACTAATGTTTTGAACGTTGCAATTATTTTCTTCGTTCTTATTCATTTGGATATTTTTTTTAATCATATGACCCCGAGAAAGGCGGTTACGCCACTGAAGCGCAGGGGGCTACGTAAGAGTGAAAAGATTGGAAAAGAGAAAGCCGGAAACCACATCCTAAACAGGGAACAAGGGATAATCCTCCTCACCTGTTCAATAGACGTGAGTGGAGTGTTAACCGGGCGATAGTTTAGTCTATCTACTCCAATTGAGAAAAAAGAAAAGAGTGCAAAGATTGGAAAAGAGAAAGCCGGAAACCACATCCTAAACAGGGAACAAGGGATGAGCCTCTTCACCTGTTCAATAGACGTGGGTGGAGTGTGAACCGGGGATAGTTTAGTCTATCTACTCCAATTGAGAAAAAAGAAAAGAGTGAAAAGATTGGAAAAGAGAAAGCCGGAAACCACATCCTAAACAGGGAACAAGGGATGAGCCTCTACACCTGTTCAATAGATGTGGGTGGAATGTGAACCGGGCGATAGTTTAGTCTATCTACTCCAATATATATATATATATATATATATATATATATATATATATATATGTGTGTGTGTGTGTGTGTGTGTGTGTGTGTGTGTGTGTGTGTGTGTGTGTGTGTGATTTTAGTGCAAAGAATTTGTCACTTTAACTGAGCAGGTTCATGCAGACTTTGAAGTTTCGTGAGGGCACCATTATGATGTCATCAATCATCTGAAATGGCTTTACTATATATATATATATATATATATATATATATATATATATATATATATGAGTACTCGGTTCGATGCCTTTCGTAAGCTCTTGATTTTATTAAAATCTGGAGGTTCTTTTTTCTCAAGACATGTTTGTACACCTTATCACTGATTAATTTACCTTTGACAGTCCATTATTTATTTTATTATCCAGTTTAGTGTTTGTTTATATGACGCAACCTTGGTCCCGGACAGTTTTCAATTTTGTCGGCTCCTGATGAAAATCAGCTGATGCTCCCGTAACAGTAACTTTAGTATTTGTACTTTTGTCAAACTTGATAGCCCACTATAACTAAACTGATTATATTAATTTAATCTACGTTAGTTTGTGACAGGGTCATATTAGGCGAATTCACGTTGAGAACTGAGTTCGTTGTACTTACCAATAAACAGTGTGACTGACCATGGTGGACACTAGAGCAGACCTCTCGTTATTTCTAAGTTCAGCTTAATTCAGCATAAGGTCATCAAAGTGGAGAATCCATAAACGAACATACCACACGTGAGAATTGTTTTCAGGCTGTTTCCAACTAATATCAGTTGTTAGTGTTCTCTTTTAAATTGAATTACGGGGTAATGTAATACGGGGAATCTTTTCCCCCTTTACCTACGAATGAAAAGACTTCGACCCAAAATGTGGTGGCCGAGAAGGGCCAGAATAAAGATCCTTCTTCAAGTAAGACATCGACCCAAAATGTGGTGGCCGAAAAGGGCAAAAAAAATGAGGAATCTGTTCCCCCTCTAACTACTGCGGAGGATAAAACATCGACCCAAAATGTGGTGGCCGAGAAGGGCCAGAATACTAAAGAAACCGACAAGCAGATAAGTGAAAGTAAAGACAAATCCAAAGATACCGAGGCCGAGGAAACGCCCTTGGGCTGGAAGTCCCCACCAAAGGTAAAGATCAATTTGACGGAGTTTCTGGAGAAAGCCAAGAGTTACGCTCATCTTGTGACAGAAGATGGACTCTTGGAGGATCCCCAGGAATTAAGAAAAATTGAAAAAAGAATTGTGTCAGTCTTTGTGGTCGAGAAGCGTTCGCGCAAGATTTGTCGCCCCACAAAAGACACAGTGTTGAAGACACTGCAGTCCACGGGGGTCAAGCCCTTACGAATTGTAAAAGGCACGGGCTTTTTCACGTGGGACGTGCTGCTGCCCACGCCGGAAGATTGCCAAAAGATGGTATCAAAAGATCATATAACAAAAGATTTTATCATAAGAACAGAATACCTAGGCATGCGTAGGACCAAGGTGGCAGTGTACGAGGTCCCTCCTCAGGTCATCGGGGAGCATCTCGCGGCCTACTTTTCTCAATTCGGTGAGATTGTAGATGCCTCCTGCGAGGACCTGACCGGGGGATGGTCTTTCGAGATTATGTTGAGCGGTAAAGCCTTCGAGACCATCCCCAACTGTCTTGACGTTGGGGGCCTGAGACTACCGGTGATAGTCACCGGTCGCAAACCGAAATGCTGGAGGTGCGGAGAGATTGGTCACCTCTCCTCCTCCTGCCCAGAGAAGAAGGCCTCTGGAAGCCAGGCACCGGAAGACCAAAATACCCCTCTGGCCGCTTCTGTGACAAAATCCGTCCCGCCTGTAGTGGGCATGCCATCAACCAGGACCGGTGTGGTAGTACCCCCGGTTGGGTCAAAACATCGGCCCTCATTCCCCGAAAAGCCTTCGCCTGGTACAAGTGTAGTATCGGAGAAGGAAAAGGGGGAATGGCAGGTTGTTGGCAGGACCAGAGGGAAGCGTCAAGCTGCGGGACCTCAGTCCCCTGATGCTCCCAGGACTAAAGGCACGTACAGCCCCACTCCCTCTACCAGCAAAAGGGCGATGCGTCGGCCTGGTCGGCTCCTAGACTAGAGGAGTTAAAAAAAGCTTACGATCCAGGATATGAAAAGACGCAAAAAATTAAACAACTAAAAGAACAACTGGAAAAAAGACCATCCCGCCCCTCAGAGGAATTAATTCAACAACTTAAACAACGACCTTCCCGTCCCTCGGCCTCTGTCCCGTCCTCCCCGGAAATTAAGGTTACAGCCAAAAAACCACATTCAACACAACCCACTCCGAGAAAGCCGACACCCCTTAGTAGGGACCCTAGCCCCTTCCGCTTACCAGCCCAACCAACCCCCAGTCCTTCCCCCAAGAAAAGTTTACCTCCTCCTTCGAAACGGCAAAGGAGCCCCACAGCGGAAGATAGGGAAGCTAGGAAAAAGGCGACAAAACCGTCTTATCTAATGGGTGAAGACGTGTGTAAAATATCAACATCACAGGAGGACAGAGCAAAAAATTTTGGAAACAGGATAAATAAACTAAAAATTCTTCTGTCCATGAAAAAATGCAAAGAGAAAAACATCGAGAATCCTAAAAATTTTCCAGAGGCTAAAAGGTTGCTGACGGTGATCAGGAATGGCACAGGAACAGGAAAGGTGTGGGACATGCTATCGGAGGCGGAAAAAAAGCATAAAAATGTCCCCACCGATCCTCACCAAAGACAATGAAGAATTAGAAAAACTTAAAGAATTCTGTGTAGGACGGGTCCCAATTTTGGTTCACCCCTCCCTGTACAGAGCTTTAAAACTAACATTCCCCTGGGATGTTGGTGGCCTCTCCCGTGACGGCTCTATTGACGAAGAGATGGGCAAAGGATCTATGGGAGAGGCTGTCGGCATCCTTTCCCCGTCCATGTTCTGTCCAGGACCCCAACTCTAATTATGCATCACAATGGCTTTATGGTTAGCAAGTATGAATGCCCGGGGGCTGAGGTCTGAGTCTCGGAGGGTGAGACTCACTCATGATCTCCAGCGCCTCGGGGTTGATGTTTGTTGTCTACAGGAAACCCGGTTTTTAGCTGGCGACTATGAGGGCATTCTGTCTAGGGATTACGATCTCTATTCAGCATGTTTTGATGGTCGTTCTAGAGGAGTTTCTTGGCTAGTGAGCAAGTCATTGGGTGCAGCGTGTACGCTTGTCTTCGCGGATCCAGCGGGCAGGATTTGTGTGCTGGATATTACCATAAAGGAGAATTCTTTTCGGCTCATTGGGGTTTATGCGCCCAATGTCCATAGGGAGCGTCCTGCTTTGTTTCGGCAGCTCGAGTCGTTCTTTGGAACATCGAGGCGGGTAATTTTAGCGGGGATTGGAATGCCGTCCTTGACCCTGAGAAAGATCGGATAGGAGAAAGATCGGGTACTAACAACCCGGATGTGAAACCATTTCGGGAATTTCTCGACAGGAATGATCTTGTCGATAAATACCGAAATGAACACCCCCGGGAGGTAGTGTGGCCTTGGACTAATAGGGGCAGCTCGGATTCGAAGGTACGCGCAAGCTACCTCGACCGAGTCCTAGTTAGGAGAGTCGACGTAGGGCTCTTAGGTTGTCCAAGTTTCCATTCCATAGTTTACACGGATCATAGGCTCGTCCGGGTTCGTGTAAACTTAGATAAGCCTAAGGTTAAGTTGGCTGGCTACTGGAAATTGAACGCGTCATTATTTGATAGCCAAGATTTCCAGCACCAGCTTTTACTAACACTAAAGCGGGAACTGACGGGGGCTGTGGTTGGGAATAAGTGGTGGGACACACTTAAATCCAAAATTAGGTCGTTTGCTGCCGACTATAGCCGTCGGCTCAACTTAGCTAATTTAGCGGCGCAAACGACGTTAGAGAAAATAGTTGATCGGGCAGTTAAATCCCGTAATAGTGGGGACGTAGCCTTAGCTAGGGCCGAGCTGGCCTCCTTGCTTATCAAGAAGGATCAAGCTCTGGTAGTTAGGGCTAGGTTGAAAAGAATGTCTTCTGAGGCAACGAATATGGCCGCAGAATTGCGTGCAGAGGAAGCTAGGCAAGCAGCCAATCGGCATATCAAGGACATCACATTGCCGGATGGTCGTACCGTGACTACAGACGTGGGTATATGTGGAGCTTTTCGGGATTACTTCCAGGATCTTTTCACCAGGGAGCCCGGTCTGAGCTCTGCTCAGTTCGACACCTATTTGGCTGACTTTCCCCGCCTCGAGGCGGCTGAAGCGGCTAGGTGCGAGGGGCCCATAACAGAGTCGGAAATCTGGGATGCGCTGAAATTGGTTGGCCGGGACAAAACTCCAGGTTTGGATGGTCTTCCCTACGAACTGTACTTGAGGCAGTCGTCCGTTCTTGTTCCCCTGCTGGCTCTTGTTTATAACAACTGGATGAAGCAGGGGTCTATACCTCGACGCTTCACCAGGGGTGTAATCAAGTTGCTTCGCAAGAGCAAGAGCGGTGGGGGTGGCATAGATAATTATCGGCCTTTAACGATGTTAAATACTGACTTAAAGATTTTTGCCAGGATCTTGCCCGGCGTTTGCAGGCTGTCCTCTCTAGTCTGATTGGCCCCGAGCAGACTTGTGCTGTGAAGGGCAGGACTATTCAGGACAACCTTCATTTGGTACGCCTGATCATCGAGAAAACCGACACCGAAGCCGCGCTGATCAATTTGGATCAGTCCAAGGCATTCGATAGGGTTGACCATCGCTTCTTGGAATCTGTCCTTTCCGCCGCCGGTTTCGGGCCGTACTTTCGCTCCTGGATCCGACTGCTGTATGAGTCCCCCGGTGCGCTGGTGGAAGTGAATGGGGTAAGATCGAAGCCCTTCACATTATCTCGCTCCATTCGTCAAGGTTGTCCACTTTCGCCCTTGCTGTACGTTCTTGCGTTGGAACCTTTCCTTCGCAAGTTAAAGGCGAATCCGGTCCTTCGCGGAATTTCCCTACCTGGTGCTACCACCTCGGCCAGGTACTCCGCCTATGCTGACGACGTTTCGGTTTTTGTGTCGAGCAAAGCCGAGATTGACGAAGTCAGCAAAGAAATCAGATGCTATGAGACGGTGACAGGGGCCAAGATCAATCGCGATAAGTCTGTTGGCTTGCGATTGGGTGCGTGGAAGGGAGTTTCTCTTCCCGGACCTTTCCTCTGGACGGACGGGCCGATCAAGATTCTCGGCGTCTTTTTCGGTCCGGATCTCCAGTTGGAAATGAATTGGTCGGAGGTTCGAGAGAAGGCCGAGGGCGCAGTTCGTCTGTGGACTCGGAGGAATCTTTCCTTAAAGGGGAGGGCGGAAGTATGTGCCTCGCACATCTACCCGATTCTCCTTTACCGACTTTCCGTACTTCCTCTCCCGTGTGCCATTCGTTTGGGACTAATACAGCTCTTGTTCTCCTTCCTTTGGGGAGAAGGCAAGTCTCCCAAGGTGCGTCGCGAGATCTGTTACCTTCATCCTTCTGAGGGCGGTCTGGGCATGCCTAGCGTTGAGATCCGTCAACACACGCTTCGCATTAGATTCCTGGATCGAATGTGTATGCTGGCGGATGAGAACAGCGGCCTCGTTCAAGAGGACGTCCATAAAAACTTTCCATCCTTGAGAAGTGTGCATTTGTCGGAGGAGGAGGCCGGCCGTACTCCTCGTGGCAAATGCTCCTTCTATAAAGAATGTCGTTTGGCTCTCCAGTTTCTCTTACGGGCTACGGATGACCTCTCCAACGCCCAAGCGTTGTCTCTTAGGGCATTATATCGGGTGTTAGTTAGGGGGCCGTTCAAGATGAACTAATTGGCGAGCTCGGGCTTACGAAGCAGGAGGCTCGCTCCATATGGCCTTGGGCGCCTGGGTTGAAATGTCTCACTAACGATGAGGCATCACTCACCTGGCTGATGATCCGGAAGGCCCTCTGGGTAGGCAAGAGGCTTCATGCAGCGGGCCTAACACCAAAATCAACCTGCGTGCGTTGTGGGCTGTCGACGGAAACCGTCGAACATGCCTTCTTCCACTGCAGTGTTGTTGCTCCGTTGTGTAAGTTTCTTGAAGATCTCATGGTTCGTATCCTGCGTGGAAAGTTCTTTGTCCTTGAGGCTAGTTCTGTTTGTAGCAATGTCGTGCCTCCGTTATCTAGGGCTGAGCACTATGTGCTCTTTTGCTTACTAGGTGTTATGCGAATCGTGATTTGGACGACGCGACAGAAGAAATTCTATGGTGATGAGAAGTTTACCTCTTCCCAACTGATCTTGTTCTTTAAGCATCAGCTTAAAGTCAAGATCAGGACGGAAAGGAAACGACTCACTCCATCTGAATTTGGCAAAAGGTGGGTGAGTCTTGCGCGTTTCTGTCGAGTGAAAGGTGCTGACCTGGAGTGGTTGTTTGATGCTGGTTAGGCATCAGGATATTGGGTGTGCTGGGCAGAACATGTGCACCCCGTCCCTGTTAGGTTAGTGTAGGGAAAGTTTGATTTTTCTGTTTTTTTGCTTCATTGTTAACTTAGCTAGGTTATGATTGCGCATTGGCCCACTTTCCTTTTTGTCCCCTATTTTTCTTTAGTTTAATCCCCCTTCCCTTCCCACTTTAGGTGTTCAACAATGTTAGTTCTCCGGTGGATGCGTGGCGTCTTTCGTTATTTTTCAAGTGTGCTTTTCGTTTTTGTTATGATGTTTAAATGTGTGAGTGATTGTGTGAGTAACTGCTGATTGGATAAATGTAGTTATTATATTCCTTAAGCCACGCATTATTTTTTCGTCCGGGGAAGTGACTTTGCTGTCACATTGTTAGAGTAGTGGGGGGCTTTTATTACTAATACGATTTTATTTAGTTTCTTGTATATATCGTTTATTCATTGTATAAAACCATTGGGGATATTTTAATGTTGTTATTTTCTGCCCATGCCCTCCACTGAACATTGTAAATATGGGAGTTAAGTAGGACAACATAGAGCAGCAGAGGTATTATGGTGAACGTTGTAAGAATGGTAAGTAAAAATGTGGTATTATGGTGTCCGGTTTATTGTAAGTGTGTCAGGGTCGACGAAAGTGAATAGCTAAGTTAAACTAGGACAGATGATGACCAGCCTTCCCCATCCCCAATTTCGGCCTTGTGCCACATTTTTTGTATTCGTACAAAAATAAATACGAGTTCAGCGTCGTTCTTTTTTTGACTTGCGTGGTCATTTCAGACGTACCAGACCTTGTTTTGGCGAGTGTCTGACTTTTGTTGGAATAAAAAAAAACACAAACTTTAATCACTTATTTCGAATTACTTCATTTTAAAAGAAAGGACCTTTTTGTATAGATAAGTTTATTTTTATTTTCTTTATTTTCTTTTTCGTTTATTTATTTTGATCTTTTCTTTTTATTCTTCTAGCTTTTTTGTTGTTTATTTTCGTATTTTTGGCGGCCATATTTGTTTTTATTTAGGTCGGCCGTTTTGAATTTATTTTTTGTTTCTTTTTCTTTTTTTTTCAGTATCTGTTTGGCCTTAAGTGCCATATTTATATTTGTTTAATAGTAACTGTCCATTTTGACCAAGAATCTGAAAAATTAGCTGATTTTTATTTTTCTTCCACAGTAACTTTTCTTTTTTTCAGCCCCTCCCCAGTTTTTCTTTTGCGGAAGTCGCCGTTAGGAGACTTTTGTAGTGGATGAAGGCCGTCCACTTACTAATTTATATTTTAACGGTCGACTCGACGTAACATTCGTTAAGGTTTGAAGCAAGATTTATGAATGAACAAGAAGGCGAAAGTAAACGGAAAAACAATATATTGAAAAAGGTTACATAGGGTTGAGAAAGCATGCATAAGAAGTTGTAGAGTCCGGTTTCAATGAAAGTTAATGTCAGAGAAGAGAATTAAGAGAATAAAAAATATTTGCGCCACTAACTGCTACCCGCAATTAGTGCGCGTGTGTTTGTATGAGTTAGGGAGGCATGTCTGTTCTTGTCTGCCCTCGCCCCGGGACGAAATCCTAACTGCTGTCTCACGTGCTGTTTTCGGTTTTTAAAGGCTTCGTTTTTGGCGGGAACTACGACTGTCACGTAGACGCCGCGTGACCATGCGTATGTATGTGTGTGTGTGGGTGTCAATGTATGAGACCTACACTTTTCGTTTTCTTTTTGTTTGTTTGTATTTGTTTGTATTTGTTTTCTTTGTGTATTTAATTTTACATTTGTAAAGTTTAATCGTTGTTTAAATTTATTTTCGTTAATTCTTTTATTTTGTAAAGTTTAGTTAAACCGCTTAAATTTAATTTTAGCCCCTCCCCCTATTTTCTTTGTCGGGAGTAGCCGTTTAGGCAACTCTTCGTTTTTCTGTTTGTTTTATTTTCTTTAAATTTCTTTGTGTATTTAGTTTATCGTAACTGGTAAAGTTTATTTTTGTATAAATTTGTTTTTCTTTTATTTTTTTTAACCTCTCCAGGGGCTAATTTTTGCCATTTAAGGCTTTTTCTTCTCTTATATTTGTAAGAGTTTAATTACACCGTTAAAGGCAAGTTTTTCCTAAGCCTTTTGTTATTTCTATTCTTTGCCGTTGTAGGCTAATTTTGTAATTATTACTGTTCTTGTCATTACTTTGTGAGGAGAGTTATTTTTTTTTGCCCCCCCCCCCCCCCCATTTTTCCTACCCCGCTCCATTCTCTTATTATTTACGGAGGAAAATATATAGTGACAAGCAAATACAAAAATGGCCGACTCAAGTCGGTCTGTTAAAAAGAAATTAATTTTTGATCCGCCCGGGAAGGGCCCGCCTGACAAAAATAAAGAGGCCTACCCCCCTCTAAATGATACTAATAGTAAGACGAAAAATATGGTGGCCGAGAAGGGCCAAAAGATTGCAACAGACGATAAGACTAGAAATGCCAAAGACAACAATAAAGATGGTAAGGCCGGGGAGTTGCCCGATTGCTGGAAGTCCCCACCTAGTTGCATTATAAACATTGCGGAGTTTCTGGAGAGATCTAAAGGTTTCGACCATCTTTTGAAAGATGACGGACTTTTGGAAAACCCCCAGGAACTACAAAAGTTTGAAAAGAGAATGGTGTCGGTCTTCGTGGTGGACAAGCGTTCGCGCAAAATTTGTCGCTCCATGAAAGACACAGTGATCCGATCACTGGTGTCCCTAGGGGTTAAGCCCCAAAGAGTAATTAGAGGGCCGATCTTTTTCATGTGGGACGTACTGCTGCCCACACCGGAAGATTGTTTGGAAGTCATCAAAAGAGAACTCATTACTAATGACCTTATCTTGAGAACAGAATATGAAGGCCGAAGGAGGACCACCGTAGCAGTATATGAGGTGCCTCCTCAGGTTGCCGGCGAACATCTGGCATCGTATTTAAGAAAATATGGCCAAATACTCGCAGCCTCTTCCGACAACCTGAACGGGGGATGGACATTTGACATCATAATGGATCGAGAAGCCTTCGATTCCGTCCCCAACTGCTGGGATTACTGCGGCCGGAAAATGCCGGTCATAGTGACTGGCCGAAAACCAACTTGCTGGAAGTGAAGGCAGACTGGTCACCTGTCCTCTTCCTGCCCAGAGAAGAAGGCCTCTGGTGATCCGGCCGCTGGCGACCAGAATACCCCTAAGCCTGACATCCGTAGTTCTGCAACGCCTGTAATGGGCCTAGCAGCGGCACGGTCCGGTGTCTCACAAACACCGGGTGGGTATCGGCCCCCATCCTCCCAAATTCCGAAGCCTGCCGCAAGTGTGGTTAAGGACAAGGATGAGGGAGTATGGCATGTCGTTGCTAGAGGCAAAGGGAAGATCCGAGCAGCGGTGCCTCAGTCCCCTGAATCTCCTAGGGATGACACCGACAGTCCCACTCCCTCTGGCAGCTTTAAGGGCGACGTCCCGGCGGTCCATCAGGACAGGCCATTGAATGAAATGCAAAAGAAGGCCGAACCCAACTGGGACAAAATTGTTCAGCTTAGGAAACTTAAGAAAGAGCTGGAAAATAAGAAGCCCTCATAACCAGCAACTTCACACTCTTCCGTTTCCGCCCCTTCCTCCCCCTCCCGGAAAAAAACCATGGCCCCTCCGCCCATGACAAAGTCTCTGACCACTTCCCCGTCCAAAATGACCACCTTGAAACATCAATCCCCAGTCCCTTCTCATGTCCCTTCTACTCCTGCTTCTCCTGATGACTCGCCCATTCCCACCCCAACACCTACTCCCTCTCTCTCTCCTCACAAAAGCAAGAGACAGAGAAGCCCTGAGGCGGCCTCTGGTGAGGAAAAAAGGAAGAAATTGAAACCTCCCTTCAACCTTGGGGAGGACGTGTGTAGAGTTTCCGAGGAGACTGCTCGAAGGGCTCTGAGCCACTCAAAGCGCCTGAAACCGCTACTTCGGTTTCAAAAATTACAAGACAAGGATATAGAGGACCCGCGCAATTTCCCAAACGCCAAGAGGATCCTGACAGTCGTGCGTTCGGGAACTGGAACTCGTCAAATATGGACTATGTTAGGAGAGGCAAATGATTCGTTTGCAACGGACCCTCCCCTTTCTTATTTTCTTGACGAAGACCATGCAAACTTACAGCAGTTTTGTTCTGGGAGGACCCCGATTTATGTTCACCCCTCCCTTTACAGAGCGTTGAAACTAACGTTTCCCCTGGACATTGGCGGCCTGTCCTATGATGGCACTATCAAAAGTGAAATGGGTCTCGGCTCAATGGGACGGGCAGTCGGTGTCCTGTCACCGGACATGTTCGGAACAGTTCCTCAACCCTAATCGGACTGATAATGGCTCTCTGGTTAGCAAGTATGAATGCCCGGGGGCTGAGGTCTGAGTCTCGGAGGGTGAGACTCACTCATGATCTCCAGCGCCTCGGGGTTGATGTTTGTTGTCTACAGGAAACCCGGTTTTTAGCTGGCGACTATGAGGGCATTCTGTCTAGGGATTACGATCTCTATTCAGCATGTTTTGATGGTCGTTCTAGAGGAGTTTCTTGGCTAGTGAGCAAGTCATTGGGTGCGGTGTGTACGCTTGTCTTCGCGGATCCAGCGGGCAGGATTTGTGTGCTGGATATTACCATAAAGGAGAAGTCTTTTCGGCTCATTGGGGTTTATGCGCCCAATGTCCATAGGGAGCGTCCTGCTTTGTTTCGGCAGCTCGAGTCGTTCTTTGGAACATCGAGGCGGGTAATTTTAGCGGGGGATTGGAATGCCGTCCTTGACCCGGATGTGAAACCATTTCGGGAATTTCTCGACAGAAATGATCTTGTCGATAAATACCGAAATGAACACCCCCGGGAGGTAGTGTGGACTTGGACTAATAGTGGCAGCTCGGATTCGAAGGTACGCGCAAGCTACCTCGACCGAGTCCTAGTTAGGAGAGTCGACGTAGGGCTCTTAGGTTGTCCAAGTTTCCATTCGATAGTTTACACGGATCATAGGCTCGTCCGGGTTCGTGTAAACTTAGATAAGCCTAAGGTTAAGTTGGCTGGCTACTGGAAATTGAACGCGTCATTATTTGATAGCCAAGATTTCCAGCACCAGCTTTTACTAACACTAAAGCGGGAACTGACGGGGGCTGTGGTTGGGAATAAGTGGTGGGACACACTAAAATCCAAACTTAGGTCGTTTGCTGCCGACTATAGCCGTCGGCTCAACTTAGCTAATTTAGCGGCGCAAACGGCAGTAGAAAAGAAAGTCGATCGGGCAGTGAAATCCCGTAATAGTGGGGATGTAGCCTTAGCTAGGGCCGAGCTGGCCTCCTTGCTTATCAAGAAAGATCAAGCTCTGGTAGTTAGGGCTAGGTTAAAAAGAATGTCTTCTGAGGCAACGAATATGGCCGCAGAATTGCGTGCAGAAGAAGCTAGGCGAGCAGTCAATCGGCATATCAAGGACATCATATTGCCGGATGGACGTACCGTGACTACAGACGTGGGTATATGTGGGGCTTTTCGTGATTACTTCCAGGATCTTTTCACCAGGGAGCCCGGTCTGAGTTCGGCTCAGTTCGATACCTATTTGGCTGACTTTCCCCGCCTCGAGGCGGCTGAAGCGGCTAGGTGCGAGGGGCCCATAACAGTCGGAAATCTGGGATGTGCTGAAATTGGTTGGCCGGGACAAAACTCCAGGATTGGATGGTCTTCCCTACGAACTGTACTTGAGGTAGTCGTCCGTTTTTGTTCCTCTGCTGGCTCTTGTTTATAACAACTGGATGGAGCAGGGGTCTATACCTCGACGCTTCACCAGGGGTGTAATCTGTTGCTTCGCAAGAGCAAGGACGGTGGGGGTGGCATAGATAATTATCGGCCTTTAACGATGTTAAATACTGACTTAAAGATTTTTGCCAAGATCTTGGTCGGCCGTTTGCAGGCTGTCCTCTCTAGTCTGATTGGCCCCGAGCAGACTTGTGCTGTGAAGGGCAGGACTATTCAGGACAACCTTCATTTGGTACGCCTGATCATCGAGAAAAGCGACACTGAAGCCGCGCTGATCAATTTGGATCAGTCCAAGGCATTCGATAGGGTTGACTATCGCTTCTTGGAATCTGTCCTTTCCGCCGCCGGTTTCGGGCCGTACTTTCGCTCCTGGATCCAACTGCTGTATGAGTCCCCCGGTGCGCTGGTGGAAGTGAATGGGGTAAGATCGAAGCCTTTCACATTATCTCGCTCCATTCGTCAAGGTTGTCCACTTTCGCCTTTGCTTTACGTTCTTGCGTTGGAGCCTTTCCTTCGCAAGTTAAAGGCGAATCCGGTCCTTCGCGGAATTTCCCTACCTGGTGCTACCACCTCGGCCAGGTACTCCGCCTATGCTGACGACGTTTCGGTTTTTGTGTCGAGCAAAGCCGAGATTGACGAAGTTAGCAAAGAAATCAGATGCTATGAGACGGTGACAGGGGCCAAGATCAATCGCGATAAGTCTGTTGGCTTGCGATTGGGTGCGTGGAAGGGAGTTTCTCTTCCCGGACCTTTCCTCTGGACGGACGGGCCGATCAAGATTCTCGGCGTCTTTTTCGGTCCTGATCTCCAGTTTGAAATGAATTGGTCGGAGGTTCGAGAGAAGGCCGAGGGCGCAGTTCGTCTGTGGACTCGGAGGAATCTTTCCTTAAAGGGGAGGGCGGAAGTATGTGCCTCGCACATCTACCCGATTCTCCTTTACCGACTTTCCGTACTTCCTCTCCCGTGTGCCATTCGTTTGGGACTAATACAGCTCTTGTTCTCCTTCCTTTGGGGAGAAGGCAAGTCTCCCAAGGTGCGTCGCGAGATCTGTTACCTTCATCCTTCTGAGGGCGGTCTGGGCATGCCTAGCGTTGAGATTCGTCAACACACGCTTCGCATTAGATTCCTGGATCGAATGTGTATGCTGGCGGATGAGAACGGCGGCCTCGTTCAAGAGGACGTCCATAAAAACTTTCCATCTTTGAGAAGTGTGCATTTGTCGGAGGAGGAGCCCGGCCGTACTCCTCGTGGCAAATGCTCCTTCTATAAAGAATGTCGTTTGGCTCTCCAGTTTCTCTTGCGGGCTACGGATGGCCTCTCCAACGCCCAAGCGTTGTCTCTTAGGGTGTTAGTTACGGGGGCCGTTCAAGATGAACTAATTGGCGAGCTCGGGCTTACGAAGCAGGAGGCTCGCTCCATATGGCCTTGGGCGCCTGGGTTGAAATGTGTCACTAACGATGAGGCATCACTCACCTGGCTGATGATCCGAAAGGCTCTCTGGGTAGGCAAGAGGCTTAAGGCAGCGGGCCTAACACCGAAATCAACCTGCGTGCGTTGTGGGCTGTCGACGGAAACCGTCGAACATGCCTTCTTTCACTGCAGTGTTGTTGCTCCGTTGTGTAAGTTTCTTGAAGATCTCATGGTTCGTATCCTGCGTGGAAAGTTCTTTGTCCTTGAGGCTAGTTCTGTTTGTAGCAATGTCGTGCCTCCGTTATCTAGGGCTGAGCACTATGTGCTCTTTTGCTTACTAGGTGTTATGCGAGTCGTGATTTGGACGACGCGACAGAAGGAATTCTATGGTGATGAGAAGTTTACCTCTTCCCAACTGATCTTGTTCTTTAAGCATCAGCTTAAAGTCAAGATCAGGACGGAAAGGAAACGACTCACTCCATCTGAATTTGGCAAAAGGTGGGTGAGTCTTGCGCGTTTCTGTCGAGTGAAAGGTGCTGACCTGGAGTGGTTGTTTGATGCTGGTTAGGCATCAGGATATTGGGTGTGCTGGGCACAACATGTGCACCCTTTCCCTGTTAGGTTAGAATAGGAAGCATTTGATTTTCTGTTTTACGCTTTAAAGTTAACTTAGCTAGGTTATGAGTGCTCATTGCCCCTTTTTATTTTTTGTCCCCAGTCTTCTTTTAGTTTAATCCCCCTTCCCTTCCCACTTTAGGTGTTCAGCAATGTTAGTTCTCCGGCTGATGCGTGGCGTCTTTCGTTGTTTTTCAAGTGTGCTTTTCGTTTTTGTTGTGGTGTTTAAATGTGTGAGTGATTGTGTGAGTAACTGCTGATTGGATAAATGTAGTTATTATATTCCTTAAGCCACGCATTATTTTTCGCCCGGGGAAGTGACTTTGCTGTCACATTGTTAAGAGTAGTGGGGGGCTTTTATTACTAATACGATTTTATTTAGTTTCTTGTATATATCGTTTATTCATTGTATAAAACCATTGGGGATATTTTAATGTTGTTATTTTCTGCCCATGCCCTCCACTGAACATTGTAAATATGGGAGTTAAGTAGGACAACATAGAGCAGCAGAGGTATTATGGTGAACGTGGTAAGAATGGTAAGTAAAAATGTGGTATTATGGTGTAAGGATTATTATAAGCGTGTCAGGGTCGACGAAAGTGAATAGCTAAGTTAAACTAGGACAGATGATGACCAGCCTTCCCCATCCCCAATTTTGGCCTTGTGACACATTTTTTGTATTCGTACAAAAATAAATACGAGTTCATAGGAGTTCTTTAGACTTCTATTGGAGTTCAGTAGAACTACTAGAACTACTTTCAGTGGAAGATTACCAAGTACCTAACATTTTGGGTACGTTAAGTCGATTAGCAACCAACATAGCACGATTATCACCTTTAGTGCGAAAACTACTCCACAACAATAATAATCCATAATAATCTACGTAATAATCCTTAATAATCCATTCTGCTATATAATCCAAAGAGAAGAGATGAATTCATAACTTCTGCAAAATTAAAACAAACTTGAACATAAGTCGCAGATTTCCTTTCCCAGGTCGCTAACCATGACACTATCTGTTGACTTTTGTTTGCCAACCTGAGTCCAATTTTGAATTCATAATCATTAATTTTTATTTCTATTTATTTATTTATTTTGCAGTAAGGTTATTGTTATACAAGGCTCGGAGTTCACATGAGATGGAGGGTTACTCGAAAAGATAATTTATACAGATAGAAGAAGATAACGGTTAATTATTGAATTGAAAATGTTAAGACTGTAGTGCTCGGGGAAGCATCCTATCGGGAGACTTTTCCACAGGTTCGCGGGAAGAAGATATTCGAGTGGAATACGGAGTGAATGCGTGTGGATTACTACTATGTAAATGGTATGGCGGATCCTACCCGTGAAGGTTAGACCTGTCAGAGCGAGAAATTCAAGCGTGAAAAATGTGAGTGGGTTTAATGTAAGTGGCATGGTTGGTCCTAGCCGTGAAGGATTAGACCAGTCAGGACGAGAGATTCAAGGGTGAAAAATGTGAGCGGATTTCTGTAAGTGTAATTGGCATGGTTGGTCCTAGCCGTGAAGGTTAGACCAGTCAGGACGAGAGATTCAAGGGTGAAAAATGTGAGCGGATTTCTACAATGTAATTGGCATGGTTGGTCCTAGCCGTGAAGGTTAGACCAGGTCAGGACGAGAGATTCAAGGGTGAAAAATGTGAGCGGATTTCTCCACAATGTAATTGGCATGGTTGGTCCTAGCCGTGAAGGGTTAGACCAGTCAGGACGAGAGATTCAAGGGTGAAAAATGTGAGCGGATTTCTACAATGTAATTGGCATGGTTGGTCCTAGCCGTGAAGGGTTAGACCAGTCAGGACGAGATTCAAGGGAGTGAAAAATGTGAGCGGATTTCTACAATGTAACTTGGTATGGTTGGTCCTAGCCGTGAAGGTTAGACCAGTAGTGAAGTCAGGACGAGAGATTCAAGGGTGAAAAATGTGAGCGGATTTCTAAGCAATGTAATTAAGGTATGGTTGGTCCTAGCCGTGAAGGTTAGACCAGTCAGGACGAGAGATTCAAGGGTAGGAAAAATGTGATCGGATTTCTACAATGTAATTGGCATGGTTAATCCCTAGCCGTGAAGGTTAGGGGACCAGTCAGGACGAGAGATTCAAGGGTGAAAAATGTGAGCGGATTTCTACAATGTAATTGGCATGTTTGGTCCTAGCCGTGAAGGTTAGACCAGTCAGGACGGAGAGATTCTAAGGGTGAAAAATGTGAGCGGATTTCTACAATGTAACCAATTGGCATGGTGGGCCCTAGCCGTGAATGTTAGACCTGTCAGAGCGAGAGATTCAAGGGTGAAAATGTGTGTAGGTTTCTCCAATGTAATTGGCATGGTTGGTCCTAGCCGTGAAGGTGTGACCTGTCAGAGCGAGAAATTCAAGGGTGAAAAATGTGAGTGTGTTTCTACAATGTAAGTGACATGGTGTGTCCTAGCCGTGTAGCTTACCCTTGTCAGAGCGAGAGATTCAAGGGTGAAAAATTTGTTTGGTTTGCTACAATGTAAGTGGCATGGCGGGTCCTAGTCGTGGATGTTGGGCCAGTCGGAAGCAAGAAGTGTAGTTCATTTGAGTACTTTCCATGTTAATAGCAAGTAGATTTATGAGAGACTCTTCACTACCCGCCTGTGAGAGCCAGAATTTCTTCTTCTTCTTCCATGTGCCTTGTCCTTTCAGGACGTAGGCGATCATGGCCTTTCAAGCCTCCCTATCCCTGATGGTTCTTAACACACTTTCTCCTGCAACATCTCGCAGTCCCCGTTCTATCATCCACCTGCTCAGGACCATCAAATATGTTATCTGCTGCTTTCTCCTGTCTTTTTTCCCACTATCTGGCCTGTTAGTATCAGGTTCTCCAAGCCCTCGTTCCTCATTGCATGTCCCAGGAACTTCAGTTTTCTCAACCTGATGCTCAATAGCGATTAAAAGGTGAAAATATTTCGTCACCTACAAGGATCCAAAGAAAGGCTTTTGAACTATATCAAGTCTCAGGATGATTCGGTATATTTCGTTTATCATTTAAATATTGATACATAGATCGAGGTGTAACTTTCTCCTGTGCATACTCTCCCCATTCTGTCTGTCTCTCTCTTTCTTTCTTGTTTTCTTTCCTTCTTGTTTTCTTTCTTTCTTGTTTCTTGTTTTCTTTCTTTCTCGTTTCTTGTTTTCTTTTTTTCTTGAGTTTTCTTGTTTTATTTCTTGTTTCTTGTTTTCTTTTTTCTTTCTTGTTTTCTTTCTTTTTCGTTTCTTTCTTTCTTTCTTTTTTCTTGTTTCTTATTTTCTCTCTTTCTTGTTTTCTTTCTTTCTTGTTTTCTTACTTCCTTTCTTTCTTGTTTTTTGTTTTCTTTCTTGTTTTTTTTTCTTTCAAGAAAACAGGTAATTCAAATAACAAATGGAACTTGCCCTGATTCGAACATCTAATCTAGCCGTAAGCATACAAATAGTCATATCCCTTATGACAGGTACGATTAACTTGTAAATGCTAAATTTGACAGTGATTGAGATCAACAGATGCTCTGAACCCAGGTAGAAAATTCGTCGTTCGATACGTAAATGATTAAGACCAATAAACAGGCTATGATTTTAGAGCCATAAAATTGACATTCTGCATCACCAACTTAAATTTAATTAACATAATTTTCAACATCATTACCATTAACATCCTTACTACTTCTCTCTACTTTATAAGCCGAGTTGAAATTCCTGTCGAGTATACGACGTTCACTTCACGCGAATTAATTTGCGAAAAGTATGAACTGATCTTCTGTAATTGTTTAAATCGACATTTCTAAGATAGTGCACTCGGTTGAACTAATGCACCCTGAAAGGTAGACAAGTGCGCCACAAAAAAAAAAAACATTTATGAATTATTCTCATGCTTCAAAATATTTTGTTATTAAACAGCGAATGACACCTCGCAATGTCTTAAAAATAAATACTTATTTCAGGAGACATTTTTATTATTTTCCTATTAGCAAATTTCGTGACTAATTTTTTTCTTATTACAAATTATCACAACTTATTACAACTTGGCAGCACAGATACAGTCACTTTCTCACCGGCGCAATGTGGCTTCCCTATGCCTCTTCTACAAATACTTTCACGGCTTCTGCTCCGATGAACTTAGCTCACTGGTGCCCTCTATATATAAATGTACTCAAGTCACAAGATTAGCAACTAGGTCCCACCCTTTTACTGTGAAACCAATAAATTGTAAACTCGAATTCTACTCCATCAGTTTCTTTTTTGGCACTAAGCTCTAGAATTTTAGTTATTCTTGTATAATGCGCGGTCCCGAAATAAAAAAGGGTCTAAAACCACTAGTTTAAATAGTAAAACAGACTAAGTTCTTTTGTCTAGGTTTAGGAGAAAAAAACCAGTTTAAGAGAAAAAACACCGAATTCAAAAAAAGGTCTTTTTGTGAGATTCTTAAGTTTTAGCGGTGAGATTAAATTCTTTGACGACAGAACAAGAAGAGCAATTTAGGGATTTCCTGACAAACTGTGAACTATTTCTGTTATCAATTCATCTGAATGGTGTGGCTGTTTCTACTCAAGCCTTCACCATTATAATCAAATGATATGTGAGGTTAGTTTTGACCATTTGTACCTTCATGCATCGAAATCAACGGGTGATGACATCACTGACAAATCCGCAATAACGTCATCAATTTTCTATTAGGGGTGGAGACAGATGTAAGGGTCAAGCATGTAAAAAAGTCACATTGCAACGTATATGAGTTTAAAATAATTTTTGGTTGGTTGTTTTGTTTTTATGGCATATCAACCTCGGCGGGTCAATTATTACCAACTAAATTTTATTTATTTATTGCTGGTAATACTTTTTTTCTTTCAACAATTTATTTTTGTTTTTATATAAGTTTTTGTGTCTAGTAATACTTTTTTCTTTTCGAGTATCAAGATTCATTGGGATTTGTTTTTTAAGGGCAGGGTCCTCAAGTCCTACCCTGTTATTTAACCCATAACTGGAGGGAAGGGACAGATTAATACCTTTCCCAAGGGTACCAGTGCTTAAGTAAATGCAGGGTATTCAACTGGAATTCGAACTCGGCTCACCGATTTCTTTTTCCGAGCCGATATCCACTATACCACAACGCACATCCGTCAATAAACGCTTACAGCACCTGGTATTCCCAAGCGGTCATCCATCTAAGTACTGACCAAGCTCAACGTTGCTTAACTTCGGTGATCGAGCGAGAACCGGTATATTCAACGTGATATGGCCGTAAGTCGAATTTAAAATAAAAATAAATAAAATAAAAATAAATGTTTATAAACCTGCAATATGTTTAGGTCAGACATACTTTCTGAATACTCTTTCAATAAGGCAGCAAACCTCTACGGCCGGATTGGCCGTCTATCTATGAACAGGAAACTCCTAGAGAAATCCCACAAAATGAGCGCATCTTCCGTACAAGCTTAGCAGCCAATCGCTGGTTTAAAGAATGGGTTCAGTATTCTACGTCTCGTGCAACCAATGCAAGGGTGGTTGTAACGTTGGTGGAACCCCTAAATCTTTGTGACGCGATAGAAATGAATAGACACCGTCATACATTTACTGAAATCACCGGCTTTTTATTCTGTCATCTGTCACATCCAAATTTATTCTTCAACACGTCGGACTCTTTTCTGCAACGTCTTTATTTAACTCTTAGTTTTCAAAGTACAGGGTGATAAATTGTCGTCGCCATTTTATATTTATAATTCTGCGAACGCGCGTAGTTTATTTTTGATTTTGTCAGTAAAACCATCTAAGCGGCGTCAATGCGAAAAAGAGCGCCATGACGCAATTCACTCTGTCAAAAATTTGGAAACGGAATACTGTATTGCTTGGCATTCGCTCTGGAAGCACCAAAATGAATATTTTAGATATTTGTGTGTCAATATTAGAACAATGAAGAGAATTTTGAAAGAGCTGGATGAGTTTTATGGCGGTTACAAAGGTGTTTAGAGTGATCACTAGTCATGTCGACGTTATGCTTTCGTTCATCTGCCCACGGAGCTCCAGGCTCAACGCTGAGGCCTACACCAAATGCCTTGAAGAAGTAGCACTTTTCTAAGTCAAGAGAGTGACTGCTGGTAACAGAAAATCACCACCATACCACACAAGCAGGAAAATTCAGTCATGCCTGTCAGATAATTTCTGCAACTATATCACCCTTTGCATCAAGCCATCTTACTCCCCAGACTACAAACCTCGTGATTATGTGTAGGCCGCAGTTGAGCCAGGGACCAACAAAAGTCCTTGTGACACCAAAAATGAACTGAAGGCAAGGATAATGGCAGCATTCACGAACTTAAACAAGGAGACCATTCAGGAGAGATGCAGGAGATTCCGAAGTCGTCTGGCGTCTGTGGTTGAAGAAACTTGCGATTTTATTGAATACATTTACTCTTTAATATTTCAAGATATTTTTATTTAAGTTGGATAAATATAACTGCTAAAATGAGATGTCAGTGACACTTTTTTTTGTGTAATTTAGACAAAAATTTATCCATCACAGTTTTTATGAAGATTGAATTCTCTTCTCCACGTCTTTAAATGTACTTTTTTTTACTCGATATCATTTCAGAGTCACTCAATCTGGAAATCATAAAGAGCAGTCAGAATCTCCACGTAGGAGACAAAGTAACCCTGACTTGTACAGCTGATGGTTATCCTAATACCCGATTTCAATGGTTCTACAAAGACCGAGAGCTTTACTCCAACGACCGAATCACAGTTACAGGCGGAATCCTCATTATCCAGAACGCAACCTATGACAACACCGGCATCTACACTTGCCGAGGTACCCACGCTAATGATCAAGTCAACAAAGATGTGAGCGTGCGCATTTTATCTATGCGTAAGTATCAATTGACGAAACTGGGAAAACATTGTTAGCTCATTGTAACAAGAAATCGATGCTGTCAATTTAAAAAAAAAAACAACACTTCTCTTTTTTTTATTTTTTTGATTTCAAAGGAAAACTTGGAAAGTTTCCAACATATTTCATTGAAATAATTTTTTCTGCAAAGAAATATACATTTTTTCTAATAAATAAATTAGTTATAAATCACATAAATTAGTTATAAATTTTTTTTTTTTTAATCATATCACCCCAAGCAAGGCGGTAATGCCACTGAAGCGCAGGGGACTACGTAAGAATGAAAAGATTAGAAAAGAGAAAGCCGGGAACCACATCCTAAACAGGGAACAAGGGATGAGCCTCTACACCTGTTCAATAGACGTGGGTGGAGTGTGAACCGGGCAATGACATGAATTAGTTATAAATCACACGCAACGAAATCTGTTAATCACAGTCATCAGTGAACATTAAACTAAGACTTCAATGTTTTAATTACAGAAACAATATTTTATCCTTAGAAAAAGAAATCAACTCTTCCACTTTTTCTAAGGTATATACTTATGCCAGTGATCTTCCATAGTGAAAATAGTTGAACAAACTACTACGAAAATATCATTTAATTGTGTCTTATCCTCTGTTGAATGTTATGTTGGATTTTTTTTTTTTTTTTTTTTTTGCATATGGATGGTGCTATGATATCGGTGTTATCAACAACTATGCGGTAGATGGAGTTTGGTAGGTCTCCGTGTGTGTTTAAATGAGATCGAATTGAATTCTGGTCTGAGAGGTGCAAAGTTAATCTTCTCGTCAACCGCGTGGTGGTGTGGCTAATGTAATTATTTACGAATTTGGATCACATGAACAGTTCTTCAAAGAACATGTAAATTCGTAAATGATTTTGGTTCACTGTAGCTTAAATCTTGCGGGTGAATTGTTAGCTTTAACAATGACACCTGACTTAACACAGACACATAAACATTACACATATTCAGTCACATGTTAAATAAAATCCATCGATAATGGCTAAAAGTATAGCCGAAAACACTCGGAAAAAAACAAAACATTTGTAAATTTTTTATATAATTTATGTCCGGAAAAGAAAAATCATAAGATCACATGAAAAATTACATAAAAAACTTAACAATAATACTTTGATGTCATTTTTAATGAAACCTGCATGAAAGACAGGTTGCTGCCGAAATACACTATATATATATATATATTCTTCATTTGTAAACGAGTTATTACACGACCTAACGAGTTATTACGCTACCTAACGTGCTATTACGTGACCTTTTTAATACAAGTGTACTGGTCTAATTTTATGACCAAAAAACTAAGTAATTAAACAATCAATCAATTAAGGGTAGATCGATTTTGGAACTGTAAAAAATCTCACTTAAAGAAAGTTGCAAAATAATGTCAAGAGTTACCACAAGAAATATTTTTCTTCAAACGTTGTATTTATTTGAGCAATCAAATTTAAATACGAAATAAATTGGGATTTTTATCGCGATATAGGTGTCACCGGAAAACATGTGTTGCTTAAATAAAACCCGAGTTTTAACAAAAAGAAAAACAATACAATACGCTTAATAATAGATATTTTTAGTATTAGTTTAGTATTCATTTTTTTTAGAAATTAAATGAAAACATCAACATTTAAAAGGAATAAAAACACTATGATATTTAGTTAAATGGTAATTTTTTGATTTAGCACCAGAAGGCCTCTTTATCTCTTCAAATATTTCCTAAACATCCTTATTTCCGTGCAAATGTATATGCTGAACTCTAATCAACAAATAGATAATGAAGAAGCCTACTGTTTTTATTATTATTATCGACCAGAAAAAAAGTCGAACTTCTCGCTCTTTATCTCATCCCAAACCACCATTCTCATATCTAATTCAGTGCTGAGTGACTTCAGGCGTAGAAAGCTAATTTCGGCCTATTTACTTTCTTTGTGCAATAACTACGAGATTTGTTTTGTTTCGGAACTCAATTTCCGCTGAAAGTTGCGTGTATTTGCGTGTTTTTTTTTCTTCTTTTTTTTTGGGGTGGGGATGTAGAATCTTTTTAAAAAAGTTAACTTTCAAATAGAAATTTAGGGTTAAGATTAGGGTTATTGCGTATATTTTTTTATGTTTTTTTCGGTACTTATATATTTGAAGGTTAATTAAATTAAACTTATCACTTATTTTCATATATTTGAAAGTTTACTTTCTTAACCTTCAAATACATTGCGTGTTTTTTTCTTTTTTTTTAAATTTCAGAAGAAATTTAACTTTCAAATATATGAAAATAAGTGATAAGTGTAGTTTTACTTAACCTTCAAATATATGAAAATATATTTGCGTGTTTTTTTGTTTTTTTTTCCTTGATAATAAATTTAAGAAAGTTGCGTGTACTTAATTTGAGAAGAAAGTTAACATTCAAAATCAAATATATGAAAACAAGCGATAATTGGGTTAGGGTTACCGTTAGGGGTTGAGTTAGGGTTATTACGTGTATTTTTTTTTTTTTTTTGCCTTTTTTTGGTACTTATATATTTGAAGGTTAATTAAACTACACTCATCAATTATTTTCATATATTTGAAAGTTTATTTTCTGAAAAAAAAATTCAATATTTTCATATATCTGAAAGTTAACTTTTGTCGGAAAAAATTAAGTAAAACTACAATTATCACTTATTTTCATAAAAAAAGAAAAAAAACACGGAAATATATTTTTATATATTTGAAAGCTAAGTAAAACTACAGTTATCACTTATTTTCATATATTTGAATATTAACTTTCTTCTGAAATTAAAAAAAGGAAAAAAACACGCAAATACACACAATGTATTTGAAGTTTTATTAAACTACACTTATTTTCATACATTTGAAAGTTAACTTTCTTAAAAAAAAAATCCTATTTGAAAGTTAACGTTCTTAAAAAAAAATTCTATACCCCGCCAAAAATGGAGAAAAAAAAATTGAGTTCGGAAACAAAATAAATAGCGTAGTAATTGCACAAAGTAAATCGGCCGAAATTAGCTTTCTACGCTTAAAGTCATTCAGCACTGAATTAGATATGTGAATGGAGGTTTGGGGTGAGATGAAGAGCGAGAAGTTCGATTTTTTCTGGTCGTTAACATCAATAAATGTAGGTTTTTTCAATAAATAATTATCGATTTGAGTTCAGCATATACATTTGCGCAGAAATAAGGATGGTTTGGAAAAAATTGAAGAGATAAAGACCTTCGGGTGCTAACTCAAAAATTTAGCAGTTTAATATACAAATAACTATTTACGTATGCCTTTTTATTTATTGTTATTTTTTATGGTATTCACCTGTTGAAATTACCTCCCCCTAAACGATTGTTTACTGTTTACGCTTTTAATTATCACGAATATCTCTTGGATTTTTTAATAATTAAGTCTTATTTTAATGAAAAATTCAACTTTTATAATTATTCTGATTTGTTTATATTTTTAAAGCTAATATTTATTTATTAAAAAGCCTATTTACGAGCTAATCTCAGAAGTAACTCTACTTTAAGGTAAGTAAACATTACTTTTAATTTAATGTATTTATTTCAAATTTTATCAAACTTATTTTAAAAATATTTGTGGAATTTCATTTTTGATAGTACATATATTTTTTTCAGGTATTTCAGGATCGTGAATACCTAAAGGATCAGAGGGGCAAAATAGGGTCTAAGGGGCACTTTCCAGATTGAACCTGTTGATAAAAGTGCTATAAAAAAGTAAAAAGGAGAGAGGTTAAGAAAAAAATTAGATTCATCACCAACAGCTTCAACATCAAATGTCCAGGCGAATGTTTCTTCCCCCTCCTACTCATCCTCCAAGTGAAAAACCAGAAGAATATTTGCAGCCAAGGAGTCATCCAAAAGGCTCTTATAATTTCCAAGATATGTTTCCAAGTTAGTCCGGGGGGGGGGGGCATATCTTCTAATCTTAGAGCCAGCCTTGTCAATGCCTTGCTCTTGGATTTTAAGGCTATGGGCCTTCTTATACCAAATATTAATATAAAAGATATTATAGATAAATGCAAAGTTGATAGGGCAAAGTCTAAAGTGAAAACAACTGCCCAACAAAAACATGATGAAAGTGTGGAAAACCTTATATGTATTGCAGTTGATGGGAGAACGAATAAGGGCACATTGCTGTATAAGGAAATTGTGGAGGAAAATGGACAGAAAACTATTAAAAAACTAAGGAACCAAAACGCCATTTAACTTTTACAAAGGAGGCACCACATGAAAGTCAATATCTGATACATAGAGTTCTCCCTTATAGTGGTGCAACAAGTGTTGTTCATGCAGAGCAAGTAGTGGATGTTTTTCATGAATTCAACAGTGAGAACACTATCAAGGCTATCCTTGTTGACAAAACTAATGCCAACACAGGTTGTGAAGATGGAATGTTTGCAATTTTAGAAAAAAATTTTTTTTTTAAATCTTCACACAATTGGTTGCTCTTTACACCATAATGACCTACCTTTCAGAGCTCATTTCAAAAACATAGATGGTTGCACAAAAGGCCCTACAGCATTCAGTGGTCCTCTGGGGAAATTTTGCTCAAATGATTGCCGTAATTTTCCCCAAATATCATTTTCCACTATTAGCAGTCCTCGGCATTCAACTTTGAAAATTGATGAAATGCATGATCTTAGTTGTGATTAATGACTTCTGTATGAATACACAGTGGATATTTTTAGAGGTAAGGTTGACTCTAGATATGCCTCCTGGAAAATTGGTCCTTTAAACCAGGCAAGGTGGTTAACTTTGGCCATCAGGCTTATGTGTTTATGGAGTCGTGGCACATACCCACAAAAGCTCACAACAAAACTCCACAGTTCAATAAATTTTATTGTAAATGTGTATGCCACTTGTTGGTTTGAAATTAAAAGAAATAATAAGTTCCACAATCATCAAGTGCACATTTTTAATATGATCCAAAAGATTAAGAAGCAGCCTCATGAAACCCAACAGATCATATTAAGAAATATACAAGGAAGTACATTTTGTTTATTGCCTGAAAACCTATATTCCATGGTCAAATCTGATGAAGTTGAAGTAAGAGAAAAAGCTTTAAATTGAGTTTTGGCCATTAGGTAAGTAAATATTTATTTATATAGCAATGACTCAATTATTTATTGATATTTATAGAAACATTTTAAAGATTTTATCTAATATCACCATAATTATTAAAGTAGTAGAGATTGGAATTTTTTTTAAATGAATCAATAAATAATTTTTTATATTCTTTCAGGAGTGGGGAGTCAACCAAGAAAAGGTTAAAAAGAATACCAACCATTAATTTTAATGCCACACCCTGGACACAATTGATAGATTTATCATTATGTGGCATTTTTGAACCACCAATGACGGAAGATTTTTCTGAATCTGAACTTCAGAAATCATTGTTAAATGGAACCAAGCTTGATTCGCCAAATTTTTCCTCACATTCCCAAGGCATGGAACGGGCAGTCAAGTTAACAACGGAAGCTTTGAAAACTGTATATGGTTTTGAAGCAAGGCATCAACATATTACAGCCAAAGTTTTGAGTCAGAAATTGAGACCATCATTTTTGCCTAAGGGATATTATATGGAGCAATTTGACTCTATATATTAAGCTCTATTAAAATAGTGTTTGTTTTTCCTTATTTGTTTGTTATATTTTCACTTATAACAGAAAAAAATAATCTAAGGTATTCAAATATCACTGCTTAATTCATAATGTTAAAAGGCAGTTTTTTAAAGCAGATACTGAAAATGGGGAAGGGTACAGATTTTTAATTTGAGGATTAGTCATCATTTCTTTAATTAATATCATTTTTATGAAATAAAATGACATTCCCCGATTTAAATACTAAAATTATTTGGTTTTCTCACTAATATTCAAGCCAGATCTTGCAAAAACGAGGAATTTTCTGTATATTTTTGTCTGCGATCTTTGATGCCAAACGCTCAAAAAACCGTTGAAGTATTTGATTTAATATTTTGTATCAGTACTTAATAGGTCCATACACAACTTTCGGTAAGTGAGATCTTTTAATATTTTAAGAAAAGTGAAAAATCAACCTACCCTATTATATATATATATTCCGAAAGCGGACGTTAACACGCCAGAATATTGATAATTAGCTTTCATGCTAGACAGGATTTTGGAGAAAGACACTTTTATCCTTAGAAAATCGTACAAATACTCTGGCTAAATAATCTATATATTAAAAAAATATTTTGACGAGTATTTTGCTGGTAATCTAAACTTATTCATAAATGGAACTCTGTGTGTGTGTGTGTGTGCGTGCGTGCGTGTGTGTGTGTGTGTGTGTGTGTTACCTATAGACTCCAAAATGGTTGAGCCGATTTTCTTGAAAATTTGCACAGTTGCACTATAAGTGCCTGCGAGTGTTCCTAGCTAGGTTTTGTGTCGAGATACTCCCGATAAATATCGATAATCGAAAAAATCGGGTTATAGAAGGAGTGGTCCGATTTTAATCAAATTTGATACACTCATAGACAAAGACATAAGAAACGATATTCAGAAGTTTCAAGGTTGCAGTTCTTACAATAGTGCAGAAAATTTGACTTACATCCATTCATTTTTCTTTCAGTCTCCGGTTTCGCTTTAACTGGAAACAACTATTACTTTTTAGTTTTTCTAGCCAATGTCCAAAGAGTCTGAGCTCCAGGACCATGGATTAGTTTTAAAGCTTTCATTACCCCCGAGCAACGCCGGGCTATACTGCTTGTACTACTTAAACTGAAAGTCTTAAAACACAATTAAACATTACTATTTTAATTCTAATAGTTAGCGTAAAACTTCCGTATATCTTGAAAGTATTTGAGATTCAGTCAGTCAGTTAAGTCTCATCACGTGATACACGTTTAGACGACCATGTCTCTTTCGATTCATGACTGACTAGGCAGAAGATTTTCCCGCAGTAGGTTGCCATTTCTCTCTGTGGTAGACCGGTTGCCAACCAAGGCTATAGAACCTAATCAGTCCTGCTATTTAACCCATATCTGGAGAGAAAATAGATGGATTCAGACCTTTCCTAATGGTATTGGCGCGTAAGTGAATTAAACTAATTCGACTGGAATTCGAACTCGGTTCTCCGATTTCTCATTCAGAGCCGATATCTATGGCATCACAACACATATAGAGTACAGATATTTACGAATGTTTCATCCGACATGTTTTTGACACATGTCACTCTCCACAACATCTAAGATGAATGGCATATTTGTCATACATAAGTAACTGAGAAAGAAAATATGGATTATATTATTTATTTTAAGTCTTTTCAGTTTCACAAAATATTCTTATCTGAAAGTGAAATCCAAGTTGGACAATAGCAGTTTTATTATTAAGACTATTTTTTCTTAGATTCGTGTCACAATGTTACTCTACCCCATGTTGCCACCAGGATATCATCGCGTGATGCGTGTTAGAAATGTTGCTCAAGATGGTAGTCTACGAGCCAAATCAAACAGGTCGATAGGCTGGCGTGTCCAAAACGGATTTTGTTGGATTCTGGGATTAAATTCCATGTCAGTAACAGCTGTCAGCTTGTTTATTAAATTAAACATAAGTGGAATACATGTGAATTCTTAAAAGTGTCTACACAAGTAAACAGATATATCTGCGCGCCAAAAAGTCCAATAATAATAATAATAAGAAGAAGAAGAAGAGCATTCAAAGAGCACAAACCTCCGCCAAGTCAACGCAGATTATCCCAGCGATTAACAAGAGATGACTATTAATATGAGAATAGTTGCAATGAACTTGACCGCTCTCAAGAGTGAAAATGAAAAACATGAACTCGGCCGCACTCAAAATTAGATACACACTTAAAATGAAGCATGGAAGGCACAAAAAAATAGTAGTAAAAAAGAAATCAGAAAAATAAGCCAGAATCTTTATCCCGGGTCGAAAATCTAATCCCTTCGTGCCAGTCATGGGGCCAGTCATCCCCAAAAGTTTCATTCAAATTCATTCAGTGGATCTTGTTTTATATCTAATGACTCGTTTATTTACTATTATTTTAACGAATTTCTTAAATCTAAAATAATAATTTTGTCTTTAAGAGAAAAATTAGTTAATTAAAATTAATGATTCTAAACGCTGCTTATTTTTTTAGACGATAGCTAATCTTTAGTTGAATTTCCTTTTCATATTTGACAAGCATTTTTTTACATTTATCTAGTTAAAATAGTTATATATATATATATATATATATGTGTGTGTGTGTGTGTGTGTGTGTGTGTGTGTGTGTGTGTGTGTGTGTGGAGTAAAATAAGTAAACAGTTTTAAGAATTATTGGGCAAAAATTGTGGAAGAGTTCGTTTTAATATTTTAATATCCCAAAGTTGTATTTTGACTAGTTTTTTGTTTATTTTAGCTTTTTTTATTATTTTTTATTTTTATTTTTATTTTTATTTTTTTGTGAGGAGTGGGGGGATAATGAATATTAAATTTATAGTAAAAATTAAATATTAGCCTCCAAAAATTGAGGATGAGTTTGATTTTAATATCTCAAAGTTGTATTTTGACTCATTTTTATGTATTGAAACTTTTCCTTCTTTTGAATTATAAATATATTAAATTTATATTATAAATAACAATATTCTCGTGGGAAAAATATTGTATCTACCGTTAATCCAAACAAAAAATTAACATTAATAATTTATTATAAAAATAATAATAATAATATATTATAAAAAATAATGATAATAAATTATAAAAATACAATGCCACTAATTTAATTCTCCCTAATAACTCCCCCCCCCACCAACTGGTGTATTGCGTAAAACCAACATTATATATCAATAGAAATGTTCCTTGGGAGTATCACCGACAAAAACAAATATAAATTTTGGATGTCCAACAACTACATTAACAGGACGTCTTACATTATACATGAGTGACTATTCGTCCATTTCTAGACATCTACAACAATATAAAAAAATAATGATAGATAACACAGCTATACTACACCAAGTGAACAACAAAAGCAAACTACACATCCTCGAGGCAATATTCATTAAAAAGCTTAAGCCATTATAGAAGTAGTAGCGAATACAGTGCAGTGGATATCGGCTCGGAACGAGAAATCGGGGAGCCGAGTTCGAATTCCAGTTGAATAATGAATTCAACTGGAATTCGAACTCGGCCCCCCGATTTCACTTACGCGCAAATACCCTTGGGAAAGGTATTAATCCGTTTCTTCCTTCCAGTTATGGGTTAAATAACAGGACAGATTGGGTTCTATAGCCTTGGTCGGCAACCAATCTACCGCAGAAAGCAATGGTAACCTACTGCGGGATAATGTTCTGCCCAGTCAGTCATGTCTCTTTCGAGACATGATCACCCAAGCATGTTTCACGTATGGCACTTAACTGACTGAGTTAGAGTAGTTTCAAAGGTATTTCTGGTGAGTGCTCATAGTTCGGTAGATGCTTGGTTTATTTTAAACAATATTTTATTTCGGTTCCTGGCCTGAAAATTCGTGAAAATGTTATTAAAGAAAAAGTTACCCTCTGCATCCCCCGCCCCCTTTGTAACTAACATGTACAACTGAACAATTCCAAGTAGGTTTTACATCATAAATTAACGCCTTTTAAAATAATTAACATCTCTTTTTAAGAAATAAGATTCTTGCAAATAAATTCAATCTATTTGGATCACTGGAGTGGAAAGGTTCATGACCGATTGACATAGTTTTTGAATTTTCTAATCTGGCCTGAACTTTTACAATGATCCAATATAGTTTGAGAGACCGAGTATAAGCGCCACGCAATTCAAAATTGTACTCCAACATGAATGAACGCTTAATCTGATTTATAATTAGATAGTCCCATTTTCCAAGCACACCTTATAAGAATTATTTCTTACGATTTAAGCAGAAGAAAAGGATTATTTCTTTTACTAAAAAAACAAAACATGTTCAACTCCAGCAGAATAAGAATTTATCCTAGTGGGAGGTCAGTCAATTGATTGTCATATGTGATACACGCTTTGGGCGATCATGTCTCGAAAGAGTCATGACTGACTGGGCAGAAGATTATCCCGCAGTAGGTTGCCATTGTTTTCTGCGGTAGACTGGTTGCCGACTAAGTCTATAGAAACCAATCTGTCCTATTATTTGACTCATGGCTAGAGGGGGAAAAGATCTATTATATTATTACGTAGTAATTAGTGGGGGATCAGTTTATTACTTCATTACAATAGTAAACCGATCCCCCACTTTATGACCAGTAAAAGGCCTTAATCATAATTCCAACTATTATATTCAGTCAGTCAGTTAAGTGCCATACATGATACACGCTTGGGCGATCATGTCTCGAAAGAGTCATGACTGACTGAGCAGAAAATTATCCCGCAGTAGGTTGCCATTGCTTTCTGCGATAGACTGGTTGCCGACTAAG
The DNA here is from genome assembly GCA_037127315.1 of Ascarosepion bandense. Lineage (NCBI taxonomy): Eukaryota > Metazoa > Mollusca > Cephalopoda > Sepiida > Sepiidae > Ascarosepion > Ascarosepion bandense. The sequence continues at coordinate 138,528 of JBBBDQ010001748.1, read as the reverse complement.
GTTATAGAACCCAATCTGTTATTTAACCCATAACTGGAAGGAATAGATGGATTAATACCTTTCCCAAGGGTATTTGCGCGTAAGTGAATGCAATGAATTCAGCTGGAATTCGAACCCGGCTCCCCGATTTCTCGTTCCGAGCCGATATCCAATGCACCACAGCGCACATCCTACATCGTGGGAGGTAACCTCCTTAAATTTTTCCCCCGCGTTCAAAGGGAGCGATGCTTCTCTCTAACGTATTACCTCGTATTCACAGCGGCAAAGCAAAATAAGATTAAAAATGCGTGCGTCTCAATTACAGAACTATTTATTACAACATATAAAATTTAAAAAGTTCTTACATTTAACATGTACAGTTCAATAAATTATTAGCATTAGAAATATATACAATAAAGACAGGAGAACTGCTAAAATTATAGGTATTTTAGTGTTAAAATTAAATTAAAATATTGCGACCAAGTCACGAATTAGCCCAGAGGGAAAGAGGAAGGTGTGCTTTACGAACACATACACGAAGTACTTACGAAAGGGTGGAAATACAAAGGGTGTTCTCTTACATTCGAATTAGCGGGATGCTAACAAGACAAGGATCCCGTAGCTGAAAACTTCTTTCTTCAGGGACTTGCTGAGCTGACGCTTCCTTTTTTTTCTTCTTCTTCTTCTTCTTCTTTAGGGTAGCAGCTCTGGTCAACCAGCACTTGAAAGGTTTTTCAACCGCAACAACAATTCAATATGGAGTCGAATATTTAAGGGACTCCGAAAACCACAATTAGGCGATTCGATTTGGTTAATGGGACAACCAACGATTAGCCAGCCAGGCGAGTGTAGGTTCTCTACACCACAAAAAATACTACAACCATCACATCCCGTTATTAAGGGGATAAAACACACACTATGGCTGTACGAAAATGGGTGCCAGTTTATGACCCCTTTCACATACTTCCTGCCTGAGCCCCGTGCTGCTACTGCTGTCTCCGCCTATGATCTCTCTCTCTCTCTCTCTCTATATATATATATATATATATATATATTAATGTTGTGTTGTGATGATACTTAGTGCAAAGATTGCTGGTTTTGTTTTTTTTGAGTGTTTTAATGATAAAAATATATCTTGGCAAGCAGATGTTTTGTCGTAAAGAGCTCGATATTGAGATAGATTTATAGCCTGCAAACAATATGACACTCTAAAAAGAGGTAAACATCAAAACTCAATCAAAATCAATTAACTATCTGTAGAACCACTCACATAGTTACACCAACCTCCTTATACATAAGGAAAAGATCGGAAAACAACAGCAGATTTCGAAAAAAAATTCCTGAGGAGTTACATTACAATGGTACCTTTACGAAACTTTGAAGTCGGCCTAACTCCGCTCAGTTAAGTGACAAACGTAATTCTTTATATATATATATATATATATATATATATATATATATATATATATATATATATAACATAGTACACTTAGTATGAATCCGGGTAAATTCCCAAAGAGACCAACTCAAGGGAACACAAAGTTAAATTCATTTATTTAATTTAACAGAGTAATATTTTATATTTTTGGACCTGACGAGCCGCGATAAGAACATCAAAGCGGTGAAATATGTATTGTCCATTGTAATAATCGAAAATCCTTTACATATATATATATATATATATATATATATCCTCACTAGTAGCATTACTTGGATTTTCTGACCGTTGCATAAGACTATATTTTATCATTAACATTATTATTACATACATACATATATAAACAGACATACAGATGGAAGATATTTTTTTCTAAATATCCTTTGCTAAACTGGTGCGTGTTGTACGCTGAAAAATTATAGTGGGGTTATCTTATCTTTTCCTGTTTGTAGTGGGAGTCCGTTCTAGTGAAGGGTAGTTGTATACTGTTGCAGGTTAACGGAATTTGGCCTTGTTGTAGATAACCCACCATAAGTCATAAAATGATTATAAAATCAAGAAAAGCAAATTGAGTTGAAAGATAACATTTTTATATATACACATATCAATTAATGTTTTTACAATTAAAGTAATACTTGAATATATGTCCAACGGAGGTTAAAATGTTCTTGGCAAATAAAATGCTGAAAAAGATTTAAGGCTTATGAATGTGGGGAGCGTGTAAGTGAGGAATGTCTTTGATGTAGTCGATTCTTAGGTCAGTAAGTAGTTTTGAGACAGTGAAGGAGAGGTGAAGGGACGAGCATAGTAGCCACTTGACTTGGCCAAGGGAGATATTAATTACTCTCGCCTGTCAGCGTCAGTCTGTCTTCGAGTCAGTCTGCCTGCTGGGGTCTGTCTGTATCCGCTTTTTATATCTTCTTTTTGGATCACAGCAGCTTGTTTGGGATTTCACACTTGTATTTGGTTCTTTACTTCCCATTGGCTGATAAATAAAAATTCGCGTAGGATCGCGAAATGAAAATTTAATATTTGATTAATTTTTATTTTTCAACCGAAACATCTGCGCGAACCTGGATGCGCACGGACAACTTTTAGTCATTTTCCTTTTTGTCGTGAGAGAGCAAACATCCGGTCCATCGCTTTTGCTCGGTCGGTATCAGCACAAAATAAAGAGAAGGCCTATTGTATGCACAACCGGACTGGAGTGAGTCCTGGGGGTGGGGGGTAATGCACGATGTATAAAAAGAATAAATGGAAATGAAAACGTGTAATTAAGATTTTTTAAACGCGTTTAAAACTTTGTTACTTTCGTTATAATGGCTTCGTAAATATTGAAGTGCATCAAGAAAGTGTCTGAGATTGTCTGATTGAAAGTAGAGATATTCGCGGGTTTTCCTATGTTGACGCGTGACTATGAAAACCAGTGAATATCTCTACAAATATTGAGCGGCATCTGTGACGTTGCTGTAAGCTCAGTGAATAACTACCTACTATAAATCTATCTTTTTGCATATTTTCTGATTTCAGTCATATTTCTAATATTTTTTTTTTAATTAAGTATATTTTTTTCATCTTTGCAGCTGACGAAGTGCCCAATGTTTGCGAGGACAGATTACCGATAGATCGATGTCGAATGATTGTCGCTGCAAAACTGTGCAAACGAAAGACCTTCCACAAAAACTGCTGTGTGACATGTTCACGGAGGACCTTTCGCAGGTAGCAGTTCAAACAAGCACCAATTCACAGAAAGAAGCAAGAAGCAGAAACATTTTTTCACATCTAGTTTCATCTGAAAATTTGAATTTTTATTATTTTATTTTATTTTGCTGTGTTTTTGGTGGATAATTCTTTTATGAATTCCTCAGTCATTACATCGGACATGCTGAGGCTTTAAACTATAGAAATACATTAAGACAAAAAGCAAAAGACAGTAGCTTTGAAATTCACAAATATATATATAGTGAGGTGCAAAATTATGCGTACAGTACAATCAATTTCATTTAAAATAATATTCATTTTTCAAATACTGAAACATAAATGTTAGAATGTGATCTTGGTCGTCGAATAAATACGCATAATCTATTTCTGAAACTCTGTATTCAATACAATAACTTTATGAATATAACTGGGAGAAAATAATCAGGAACAAAAATATTCGTTATTTCAGCTAATAGTCAATGACAAAGCCTTTCTAATCGACAATTTTAAGCGCTTTTCTATAGCTAACAAGAAATCTAGTAAAAAATTTCTTTCTGCATATTGTTCTATTCTATCGAAAGCAAACTACTCTCACCCTACTAAATTTAAAAGTTGTCATGAACGAACACTAAGTTGGCCACAAATTTTCTATTGTATTCCGGTCAAAAGTCATTGTAGCTCAAAGTAATCAGTTGATATTGTCATTGAGCCATTTTTCCCCAGTGCATTTGTTTTAAAAATCATGCACTAATATCTTCAACGCGTAAGATTGCTAACCCGATGTTTCACACACGAGGTGACATTCGTAAGGTTTCATGTCTTGTTACATTCATGCTACCTGATTCTCACCAATCAATTCCATTTTAGTCTCACCACTCTATAAGAATGAGTTCCAAGTGTCACTTTTTCCAAGTCAGCATGGTGCAAATTCCAACCCAGCTTTTGAATAAAGGTGCTTTTCTTAAATGGTAACTGCAGAGAACCTTTGCTTATTGAGAAGCCTTTTTTAGACAAGAGATTGAACAGCCTGTTTTACAACGGAGATTGAACAGCCCGTTTTACAACGGAGATTGAACAGTCCGTTTTACACTCGGGACTGAACAACCTGTTTTGTACCCGGGATTGAGCAGCCATTTTTTACACTCGGGATAGAGCATTCTGTTTTCCACCGGGGACTGAGCAGCCAGTTTGACACCCGGGACTGAGTTGCCTGCTTACTGTACGACTTGACGCATTTATGCTTTTTTTCTGATAAATCTAAAATAATATCTTCAGCACAACTTTAGGATTCTTCTTATATTCACAGACAATCTCTCTTTGCAATTGTACTTCCCTTTCCAAGAAGAGTTGCAATGCTTTTTTTTTCACGTGATATTTTCCCATCATATAATATACAATCGATTTGCTGACTGAAAAACCCTTATCTACTGTTTCAATGCACAACCCTGAATTGCATGTGTTAACAATTGTTTGCATTAAATCAATGGATAATTTTCAACATTACTATGTTTCTATTGACGTTGTTGTTGAAACACGATTTAAAGAGAATAATGAATATGTTCATCTTGGTAAAATTAAGTTATTTTAAAAATGTACAAATGACAGATACAGCCTGATAGACTACCTCGTCATAAAATAATATAAATGCTTTATTTTTATGAATTTCGTAATATAATTCAAATACTTTTTTGTTATTATGAACACAATAAACATTGGCAAGGATAAAATTGTGGTATGATATTGAACCAAACTGAAATTTATTATGAGCATTTATTTGACGTTTAAAATCATATTCTATCTTTTATTTATGCATAGAAACAACTGATTTAATATCTATATTATTAAAAATGAAAATACTTGCGCCTCGTTACGTATAAATATACATACATACATACATACATCCATACATACATACACTATCGGCCATAATTATTAGGCCACCCCGTGTTTAAAAAAAAATGATGTTTTTCATACTATTTTTTAGTATTTATTGCCAAGTGAATAATTGTAAATGAAAATAGACTGGTTCTTTTGTTAATATTGCACAATAACATATGCATCAAATGAATTTATGAATATTTAATAATTACCTATAATGCAGTTTCATCAATGAAAGAATGAAGAAAATTTAGGGTGATTCAAACAAGTTCGTCTTTGCTTCTATGCCTTGTAAAATTTTGCAAAGTAATAATAACAAAAGAACCATTCTATTTTCATTTAGAATTTATCCACTTAAAAATAGTATGAAATACATCATTTATTTTACAAAACTATGGTTGCCTAATAATTATGGCCGGTAGTGTACATACATACATACATACATACATACATACATACATCTGCATAATGTTCCCTCGCTTTTCGCGGTGTTCCAGGACATCCCGCGAAACGGGAAAAATCGTGAAGTATGAACGCAATATTAATTTTATTATTTAGGTATATTTCAAATCTATATAAACCCACCCGATACTAATATCAAACCAACCTCTATCTGTATTACCCTTCACCTATCCTTATGTAGTATGTCATGTATAAAGACTTTCGTATTTTTGAAAATATAGTGTAAAATATCGGTTTACAGTAGAGTAATAACTGTTGCACACTACCGCGCATGCTCGTAAAGAACTGTAAGCACGTATTGCACAATTGTTAAGACAACATGAGCTACGTAACCTTACCTATTTGAGAAGTGTGAAAAAACATATAAGTTACAAAACTTATTTAGTAAGATTCATAAACAATTAAACATTACAGGACTGTACAGTACAGTGAAAAGCAGCTTAATCAAAGACCATTGTGTACTGTAAAGTACATATGCAACGCACACATAATCTAATAAAAATCTCACAAAGCTCTGTGCTTTTATTGGGTGACTCCTGTCTGTCAGCCAACAGCGAATGGTGTAGCTCTCTTGTAGGTAGAGACCACACGAGAACACGAGATCCTTTGTGTTCGCCAGCCGCAGAACTAATTTCAGTGCATATGTTTTTGCGTGTGTGTGTTTTTTATTTTGTAAAATGGTGCAATATATTTAATAATTTCTGTATTTAAATTTTTTTTAACTGTTTTACCTTTATTGACGAGAAAATATCTATGTTACTATCAAATGCATTAAAATAACGAACTCTTATTATTTTCGACTTCCAGCAGATTTTCAGTTATTTTTCATAATTTCCGCGACATAAAATTATATATATATATATATATATATATATATATAGTATATCGAGGCAGCAAGTAATTTTCTAAACATATGCTATTAGATATAAGAGACAATGAATGTCTATTATGTTTAATCATGAGCCGTTCTAAACGTCGTATTTTTGCTTTAATTTCAGTTGAAAATAAAGACAAAAATTCTCCAACATTTGGATAATTATTTATTGGTTTTCTTCTAAGCTTTTGGCTCACATGAGCCATCTTCAGAGAGGTTGTTTAAACTGAAATATTATAAAATCCACCATCACCGACGATTTTATTTTGTGTTGACATAAAACTCCGCTTGGCAACGGCAATAGTTACCAAAAATAATAAACGCAGTTCTTAAGTTTTCGATGCGGTTTTATGACGTCACACCGCGGGATAGCGCGAAATAACAACAAAACCATGTAGTCAAATGCAATGTAATATGTTATTTCCTGTTTTAAAGTTGATTTTATTGAGTGTTGGTTGTTTTGATTTGATGTACATGGCCTCCAATATCTGCAGGTTCCTCTTACTGTGTGTATGAGTAAGGATTACCGTATTGTTGACCAAAATCTGTCTGATATTACCTACATGTTTATGTTTTTCAGAGAAATGTTGTTTAATAGTACTCTGATCAGAAAGATGACATGTAAGTCTACGGGAGAGCGTGGTTGTAGTTAAACCAATATATGTACTAGGTTTTTGATTAGTATCAGAGATGCAATCTCTGAATGGGCATGTAAATTGGTACACTACATTGGTTTTTGTAAAGAATTTAGTTTAGTGTTTGTTGGGTTATTATAGACTATGAGGTCAATTGTTTTAAACTTTTTATAATATATAATGAGTTTAATTTGATTATTACTTTCGACTGGTTTAACATTTCTACGTATTATGTTTTTGAGATTTTTTTCATCTTGTTTATAATTATTATGTATTTGGTTGCAATAGTATAAGTTAATAGTGTTATGTTTATTTTGATGTAAAACATTATTATTAATATTATCATTATTGTTAGAGCTATTGTTAATTTTGTTGAGATACATTTTAATTTGTTGATCAATAACGGAGTTAGGAAATCCATTATTGACTAGTGCTTGCTTAATGTTGTGTAATTCTTTATAAAATATAGATTTGGAAGAAGATATCATTTGTGTGCGTTGAAGTAAGTTTTTTATAACAGCTAACTTATATCGTTGGGGGCATTCACTATTATAATTAAGAAGACACGAATTTATGCTAGTTGGTTTCCTATATAGCGAAGTAGTAAATTTATGTGTGCTAGAATCAATGAATACATCAAGGAATGGGAGTTTGTTATTAATATTAAGTTCTAATGTAAATTTGAGGACGGAGTGACATTCAAATTTGTTTTTAAGATATTTAATTTGATCGATATTCTTAGCTAAAACAAAAATGTCATCTATGTATCTTACATATATAGTATATAGAGGGTTTATTGTTGTCATTAATTATTTTATTTTCTAGATTTGCCAAGCGGAGTTTTATGTCAACACAAAATAAAATCGTCGGTGATGGTGGATTTTATAATATTTCAGTTTAAACAACCTCTCTGAAGATGGCTCATGTGAGCCGAAAGCTTAGAAGAAAACCAATAAATAATTATCCAAATGTTGGAGAATTTTTGTCTTTATTTTCAACTGAAATTAAAGCAAAAATACGACGTTTAGAACGGCTCAGGATTAAACATAATAGACATTCATTGTCTCTTATATTTAATAGCATATATATATATATATATATATATATATATATATATATATATATGTAAGTCCGCGATACAGCCAGACCGCGAAAGGTGAACCGCGAAAAAGCGAGGGAACACTGTGTGTGTGCGTGTGTGTGTGTGTCTATGTGTGTGTGCTTGTGTTCAGAAAGATTAATAATTTCTTTAAAAAATAAACAGAGAAAAGAAGAAGAAATTTTATCAGTGGTTGATAAAAAACAATAACAGAAAAAAATAAAGATGAAAAGCAATAAAAAATATAAATAAATGTTTAAATATTTTAATAAACGAAACTTAATGCAAATTTTCTAGTTTACTGACCTGACAAAAATAACCGGCCAAAATTGATTAGTAAATAATTTTTGTTCAAAATTTAGCTCCATGGTGTTCGGTACTTGAATAGCCATGAAAAAAATTATTATTATTATTATTTTTTTTTTTGCTTTTACTTTATTTGTTACCTTTTATAAAAAGCCATTTTATTTAAAAAAAAATGATTGAGACGCTACAGTGGCCGCCATGATTGAGGACTTCGAGAAAAGGTTTCTAGCTGTTTTAGCATTTGGACATGACTAAATGAACGATTTTAATTAAAACTAGTTTAAATTTTCCGTGCTTTTTTTTAAATAGCCTCCATCTTAACCCTAATTTGTCATAAGTCAGCCTGTTACTTTCAAAGAATCACACAACAAAAACACTGTTTGTTGCAAATGTATACCAAAGAAAATCAATGAATTCTCTTGCGGGAACAATAGCAACTCAGGTAAACCATTATGAAATTTCACAAAGACACGAAAGCTTTGAGAATCAGAAGGAGATATGCAGGTTTCCACACACATCAATACATGTATACAGAAACTATAGGATTTAATAGATATATCATAAATATCTTTTAACTGATTGTTTTGCTAAATATATTTCAATGTATTGTATGTTTTTTATTTTTTTCATTTCTGTAAAGAAAAAATTATATATTGATATATTCGACAGTTACCCGGTTATCTAGTTCTTTCCATTAGATATTTGCTCCTTAGCTCTTAAGTGTTTATGATAAAACGTATGAGCCGATATGTTAACGATTTCAAAATGATCAAAATAAGGTAATTCAACGCTTGATCTTGCAAAATACCCTATTAATCTTACTAGATAGATAGCATCATTTTTTTTCGGTTTTTCGTTTTTTCCATTACCTTTCTTCCTTCACATTTTTTTAAACAATCCACTTTTCATCGTTTCTGATATTTCATTTAAAAATACTTAATTAGCTCAATATTAGTTGTTTATGATAAAATGTTTGAGCCGATATGTTCATCGGCTTTCCTTATCCATGTTTTCTATCTGGTTAACTCCAGATGACTTTTTTATTCAGATTGAAAAGAAAAAATTCTAGTCGACAGGTCAATGCCAGGATATTAAACATTCTAGTTCAGACTTGTAATGTTCCCCACAGACCCCACTCAAAAGATTTTTCGGATTACCAAAGTATGCCAACTGATTAATACCAAACTTGTTCAATAACGATTGTATTGTTTAGTACTCAGCTGTTTCAACCTGTTTAAACAATTTCTAAAGACCGTCGAATATCATGTTTACCCGAGAAAAGATAAACGACTAAGATAAAAACTATAAGAAAATTATTATTGTTTTTGGATAATGAATATTCCAAATATTTATTTTTTCGATGTTTATTAACATCATCATCATGAATTATTTGAATCAAAATTACCTTTTCCGCCTGTTTATAAAGAGTTCGGAGATCCAAAACTAGGAAGTAATTTATTCTTAATGAAATAAATGTTGTAGTAAGTGTAAAGAAATAAAAGATCATAGATGGGGGAGACTAGGGATTGTTTCTCGTAGTTACTTTCATACTAAACTGTCTGAAATTATCTAATGTGCAATGTTCACTAACCAATAAGCCAAAAAAAGCAAAAGTCGATGATCCCGAGTAACGTTAAACAAAAGTAATCTGAATATGCAACTGAAGCTAAAAATATGATCTCAAATGAAGAAATTCATACATACATACATACATACATACATACATCTGCATAATGTTCCCTCGCTTTTCGCGGTATTCCAAGACATCCCGCGAAACGGGAAAAATCGTGGAGTATGATAGCGAGTAACGTTAAACAAAAGTACTCATACATTCGAGAATTTCTATCTGAATATGCAACTGAAGCTAAAAATATGATCTCAAATGAAGAAACAATGCATGAAAATACTTCCAATAAAGACAATAATACAAACTTATATAAAGGAAAAATTCACACACACACACACACACACACACACACACACACACACACACAAACACACACAAACACACACACACTCATATATATATATATATATATATATATATATATATATATATATATATATATATATTACGGAATGTTCGGCAGATTTCGTAAATGGATTAACAAATGACATATTTTGATTTACTTGTTTGAACATTATTTTTAATAGATACTCATATTTGAGTAAATACTCAATATATATAACCCCACCGGCCAGAAGACTTTTTAGAAATGTTGTTCAACAGGCTTCATTTAGACTGGGAAATTATTCGTGGTCGAGCGGTTAAGACGCATCAGAGCAATTGAGGGCTACCCATATTTTGTTAGACGCCGTAGGTTCGAATCCTGCCGAATGACACATGAATATATATATATATACATATGAATATATATATATATTTATATATATTCATATATATATATATTCATATATATATATATATATATTTATATATATATAGAATATATATATATATATATATGAATATATACATATATATATTTATATATTTATATATATATAATATATATATATATTTATATATATATATATATATATATATATATATATATATATATATATATATATAATATATATATATAGAATGTATGAATATATATATATATATATATAAATATATAAATATATATATATATTTATATATATATATATATATATATATATGAATATATATATATATATATATATATATATATATATATATATATATATATATTTATATTTATATATATATATATGAATATATATATATATATATATATATATAGAATATATATATATATGTAAATATATATATATATATATATGAATATATATATATATATATATATATATATAAGAATAAAAGTAAAACAATATTAGCAATAAGACTGATAATATTTATTATACATCAGATTTTTTACTAAATTTTAATATGTTTCGCTATTTTTTAGGCAGCTTAACGATTTCAAAATGATCAAAATAAGGTAATTCAACGCTTGATCTTGCAAAATACCCTACTAATCTTACTAGATAGATAGCATCATTTTTTAGGTGGGGTCGTTTTTCCCATTACATTCTTTGCTCCACGTTTTCTTAAACAATCTACTTTTCATCGTTTCTGATAGTTCATTAAAAATTCTTCTTCGTTTTTTAATTGAAAAAATCGCAGATACCATCCCCATACCATAATATCTCAAGTAGGTATGTACGCCGATGACACCACAGTTTACTCTCGCCTCGATCAAAAATCTGGTATGGGCGACAAAGCTAACCTTGCAGGCGAGCTTGGAAAAGACCTCCAATCCGTAGTGGACTGGGGTAAGAATTGGCTCGTCAATTTTAATGCTTCTAAAACGAAGCTACTATCAATTAACCATCATAGACAACCGCACCTACCTCCCATTAGCATGGACCAGGCTTGCCTCCCAGAGAGTAAAACACTGCGCCTCCTTAGTCTCACACTTTCAGCAGACCACAAGTGGAATGACTATATCGAATCCATTGCTAAATCTGCAGTCGGTACTTTGTGCACGGTGCGGAGGTTTTTCCGTCTGAATCTATCCTGCACATTTTGTAAATCTACCATCCGCCTGTGCATTGAATACTGTTGCCATATCTGGTCGGGTGCCCCTGCTATTCTCCTTGGGCTTCTCGACAAGGTACAGCGGAGGGTCTGTAATGTGATCGATACTGACTTGGCAGACCGCCTGCAGTCTCTCTCTCACCGGCGCGACGTGGCTTCCCTGTGTCTCTTCTATAAATACTTTCATGGCTTCTGCTCCGATGAACGTAGATCACTGGTGCCCCCTATGTTCGAATTAGCACGAGATACTAGATCAGCAACTAGATCCCACCCTTTTACAGTGAAACCGATAAAATGCAGCCGCAACTTCTACTCCAACAGTTTCTTTTTCTCGTACTTCCCGATTGTGGAATTCCCTTCCACATGACTGCTTCCCCGACGGCTACAATCTCCAGGAGTTTAAATGTAAGGTCAATAGACACCTCCTAACAAACTAACTCGCTTCTATTCTTTCAAACACTCTTACCATCCTCTCAACTACCTATCACCCCCCTTCTGACATTTCCTATATCTAACCACTCTTCCTATTTACCGTCCCCTATGTAGCCCCAAGCGCAATAGTGGCAGTAGAATGCCTTGCTTGGGGTGAAAAAATAAAAATAAATAAATAAATAAATAAATAAAACAACCAAACATAATAGCGATCCTAGAATATTCTTATTCAACGTTTCGATTTGGGTTATTTTCAGCTACAGCACCATGTCCATAAATGGCGCATATGTTTGTGTTTTTTTTGTGTGTGTGTGTGTGTGTGTGTGTGTGTGTGTGTGTGTGTGTGTGTGTGTGTGTGTTGTACATTATTTTTTCTTAAAGGAAATAAAATTGCATCAAATGATGAAAGCGCAAAATCATTTAGACTTTACAATCCACGGACGAATGATAAAGAAATGCGAGTTGAAAAGTTCCTTTCAGAATAAATATAAATTAAATAAATTCCAGTCACGTGTGAAACGAAATCACATATTCAAATACTACTAATATTTGTTCCAAACCAATCTTTCACCCCGGAATGGTGAAAGGACTGTATAAATATTTACAAGGCAAACTGCTTTATCTGTTAGAAAGCATTTTTACCTTTTGCTTTTACCTGAAAAGGTCAAGGTGGCAACTTAGAACGCTCTACCTCTTGCTTTGGATCTCCTACCGACTGAAACTAAAACTCACGCCCACTACTAGCAGGTCTCAGCTTCAAGGATGACCCGATTGACGCGAGTGATCGCTACCTGGACACCGACCATTGTAGTGTATGTTATTCTTGATCCGAAGGTTTTCTTAATGCTGAAGATACATTCCGTTGAGACGCCAACAATTACAAGCTGGGTTAGTATCATCAAGTTAAAGTAACGTCTGATGACTTAGGTTGGAATATGACACAAAACGGTGGCATTGAAAGGTTGAAGAATATTTGACAATTTTTTTTCAACAATCTATGAACTTTCTTTCTAGTATTTGGTTGTATTAGCCAAACAGTCAGAATTACAGTTATTTTACTGGTGATATCCGAGGAAAGTAAAGAGAAGCAGTTTGTGCTTGTGATCTACATATGTGTTTGGGCAATAAACAGTTAATTTGTAAATTCTTGCAAAAATCAAATAATTGTAGGATTTTAATTAAATTTTCAGGACATATTCACAAATGAATTAAGCTATTTTGAAATTATTATTTTTAGAAAATCTTTTTTTTACATCTATTACTCCAGTTCAATTAATGTCATGATATTTCTGGAAATTCAGTACTACCCGCAAACCTTGTGTTATTAGTTTAATGCAAGACTCTTAGGGGGATGTAAACCATCTAATTTTGTTTTTAAAAAAATAGCTGTTTTTCGAAAATCTGCTTCGAATAGGAAAATAAAAATATTTGACAAATTTTACTTTCAACAATCTATGAACTTCCTTTCCAGTATTTGGTTGGATTAGTCGGAATTACAGTAGTTCTTTTACTGTTGATATCCGAGGGGAAAAAGAGAACTAGTTAGTGCTTGTGGTCTACTCATGCGTTTGGGCAATAGACAGTTACCTCCGTGAACAGGCAACACCGATTTTGTAAAAATCCAAATCAATTTCAACGACTTTCAACTCAAAATAGCTGCTTCTTTAATGGACTTCTCTATCTTTAGTTGACAAGATGAATCAGCGAAAACAAGTAATTAAATCTTATCTCTCAAGTTTTCCTTTTTCATATCTGTCGCCCAAAACAGATGCCATCTTGGCGTGTTTTCCCTTCTTTGTGTTCAAGAACTCACTCACTCTCTCTCTCTCTCTCACTCTCTCTCTCTCTCTCTCTCTCTCTCTCTCTCGCTCTCAAATCTTTTTTGCGGGGGAAAAATTTTGCTTAAAAAGATCAGTTGTTTCAATAAAAAACTTAAAAATGAGTTTGTTTATTTCGTATACGAGTACCCATGGCTATAATGACGTTTGAAGTAATAAAAATGTTATATATATATATATATATATATATATTGTTAAATACTTAGTCTTGGGTCCTAATAGGGTTAGACCAGTACACATTTGTATTAAAAAGTGTTCTATACAATTATATTGTAGACCTTTTGAATATTTTTAATTTATAAACGAGTTATTTTGCTACCTTGAATTTATGAATGCACATTGTTTAAATTGTCTGCCTCGTGAAATAAAACGCAGTTACAAGAGCGTTCTTAAAAAGAAAAACAGTAAAAGGTAAAATCAGTCATTGAAAATCGCCTGAAGAAACCACTCGTGGTGGAAAACTCGTTTATAAATTATATATATATATATATATATATATATATATATATATATATATATATATATTATTTTATTTTATCTTTTTCTTTTCCTTTTCTTTTTCTTTTTTTCTTTCTTTTTAATTTTTTTTTGCAAATCTATTTAAAAAGGAAAAATTGACTGATTTTTCTCCAGTTTCCGAAAAGATTTTTTTGTTGCTGAGGTGATGTGTTATCCTCCGTGGGGATTTTCATATCGAAATGGTCATTCAACATCCTTGAATTAATCCTATTTTAATTTATATTTGCTCTGTAATATTTTATTACATGGAGCTCTCTTCCTGTATCATTTTTTTTAATATTAAAATAAAATTTTAATATTAATTAGGATCGGGATTTGGAATTCACCTTCCTGCTTTTTCCGCTTTGATTAAAGTATCTGAATATATATATATATATATATATATATATATATATATATATATATATATATATAAATTACACAGTACAAAGATTCTAAAAAGAAAAGAAACATGTTAGGATTCAACAAAAAGTAAGAAACAAACGTAGGAAAATATTAATTATACTCATAAACAAACACTTGCTCCACCGAGCACTCTCCCGATATATCATTTAATATCCACACAATAAAAATCAGTTATTGTTACACCTAAAACATTATACGAATCATTAAAGAATCTACCAGAAAAATAATCAACAAGCCACCGGCACAAACCAAACTCACTTGTAATTGCAGAGCAAAGAACAAATGTCCTTTAAATGGCAATTACTTGCAAAGCAATGCAATATACCAAGCTACTGTAAAATCAGTAGATAGCAAAGAAAGAATATACATAGGAATTACTGAAAGAAACAGAAAATACACACGCCAAATATTCTTCGCAAACAGCTTAATGCTTCCTATGGCAAATTAAAAACAAAATCCAAATCACACCTAATGTATTATGGAAAATAAAGAGAACAGATTAAGATTACAACAATAATTCCCAAAACTGTAAACTCTGTCTGGAGAAAATATCCATAATCACATTCTTAAACAAACACAAATACTAAATAAACGATCAGAACATATCTCCAATTGCAGGCACGAAAAGCATTTTATACGACGTTACTTAAAAACCGAAAACTAAGAACGAATATCCTGTAAAATGCCACCATGAAAGATTCAAATATATGCACTATATACAACATATACTACTTTAGACAAAGCAAATAAAATAATCAACAATGACTATCAGTAACGCCATAGTCCTTGACAACGGATATGATTAACTGCATTTCCTTTTCAATATATATAATGTGCTCATTCTCATGTCCACATCTATCTATATCTATCTAAGACTTTATTTTTAAATATATATAATGGACTTAATTTTATCGAGACAGTGTGGATTTTCTTGTTCCAAGCCTCTTAACTATTTCACTACCTAAATGTCTATGCGAGATCAAATTCTGGTGAATAACTTTACTTACAACTTCATACTTGGGAAAAATATGAATCCATCTTTTACTCACCAGCTATGGGTTAAATAGCATGACAGACTAGACTAAATAGACTTCGTGGACAACCGGTTTAAACAAAGGACAACGCTGAATTCAAAACCATATGAATAGAAGTTTTGCTGAAGGTTAATGAAAATCCTAGTGGATTATGCTGCTCATACTGTTCGCTCAGCTTAATTGCAGTATACATCACAGGTGGGCTCTATGAGTGCTAGAAATAGATGGGCCTGAGAAGGTGGGCAGTCTCGGAAAAGAGTTGCCATACTAAATGTTGTGGGGACGCCCCTTTTTCTATGATAATGTACTTGACTTGAGTATACATATACTCCTTCCATAAAGCGAACAGTCGACATTGTACGAGAACAGAAGAGTACCATAGACATCCTTAAGTTAGCGAGAGATACCGAAGTTACACATAGAATACCGCGTCAGTAGTTATAGTAGCCCTGAGCTCCACTTAGTCGGAATAGTAGTACGCGGATATTCTAATTTCAGCACGGCTTCACTTCAAAGACTTATATAGATATATATTCCTTACTAATCGTATTCTTGGATTACTAACCTACGTTCCAGTTTGTATCTTTACGTTTAATATAACCTATTTTTTTATCTCAAATATCTGCTTTGTTGTTCATTATTTTTGTGTGTTTCTTCACCCGGAATCCACAACACTAAAGATGATAAATCACTATGATTTGCAATGTGCCTTCAAGTCGAAAACAACTCTGATACACTGATGAAGGACAGTCTCCCAAAGCCTATAGAAAGAAAGAGAGAAGTAGTTACCAGATATAAGTTAGAAGCGGAAGACATATTTTTTTAATGAAAGTAGAACTAAATTTATGGTGTCCACACCAGAGGAAGCGTTGTAATTCAAAACTGCAAAAGCGTGCTCAGCAGGAACAAGACTTCAATACCCCCACTAATCAATGAGTTTGAAGTTCTCACCTACCCAGCGGACAAGGCTGAATGCTTTGCCCGTAGATTCTCAACCAATTCGACACTGGACTCGTTAGGAATACCTACACCAGACTTCCCACCCAGATCTAAGGCTCAACTAAATAACGTCCACATTACACCCTCGCTGGTCGCCAAGATAATTGCACAACTTGACCCACACAAAGCGAGCGGCGGTGACGGAATCCCAGTCATAGTACTGAAGAAATGTGCCCCAGAACTCTCCTCTGTCCTCTCTAAACTCTATAACCTCTGCCTATCTGCTTCCTGCTTTCCTGCCTGTTGGAAGTCCTCCTGCGTAGTTCCTATATTTAAGAATTCTGGCGAACCCTCAGACCTCGCCAATTACCGTCCTATTAGTCTCCTTCCGATCTTTGGCAAAGTTTTCGAAGCCATTATAAACGCCGAGGTGATTCAGCATCTCACGGCCAACAGGTTTCTCTCTGACAAACAGTACGGGTTTCGCTTCACCAGGTCTACTGCTGATATGCTAACGACCATTACCGAGTACATATACCGGGCACTTGACAAGAATGGTGAAGCCCGAACCGTTGCCCTGGATATCTCCAAAGCGTTCGACAGGGTCTGGCATGCTGGCCTCTTGTGCAAACTGCGGAGCTACGGGATAACTGGACATCTGTTTGACCTCATCCAGTCTTTCCTCTGTAACCGCACATTGAAGGTGGTATTAAATGGGCATGCCTCCCAAAACTACCATACGAACGCGGGCGTCCCTCAAGGTTCTATCCTAGGTCCCACGCTCTTTCTGATCTACATTAATGATCTCCCCGACACCATTAGATCCCAAGTTGGCATGTATGCCGATGACACAACAATCTATTCTCGCATCGATCAAAAACCAGGTGTGGACGACAAGGTGAACCTCGCTGCCGTACTTGAAAGGGACCTCCAATCCGTAGTGGCCTGGGGTAGGAAATGGCTGGTAAATTTCAATTCCTCTAAAACGAAGCTGTTAGCAACTAACCACCACAGACAATCGCATCTACCTCCCATTAGCATGGGACAGGCTGGCCTCCCAGAGAATATAATACTACGCCTCCTTGGCCTTACTCTTTCGGCAGACCTCAAATGGAATGACTATATCGAATCCATTGCCAAATCTGCTGCTATGAAAGTCGGCTCTCTGTGCAGATCCCGGAAGTTTTTCCCACCTGAATCTATTCTGCACACATACAAATCTACCATCCGCCCGTGTATAGAATATTGTTGCCATATCTGTTCGGGTGCCCCTGCTGCTCTCCTTGGGCTTCTTGACAAAATACAAAGGAGGATCTGTAACGTGGTTGATACTGACTTGGCAGACTGGCTGCAACCACTCTCTCACCGGCGTGATGAGGCTTCCCTGTGCCTCTTCTACAAGTACTTTCATGGCTTCTGCTCCGATGAGCTTAGATCACTGGTGCCGCCTAAGCATGAATTTACACGAGATACTAGATTAGCAACTAGGTCCCACCCTTTTACAGTTAAACAAATAAGATGTAACCGTAAATTCTACTCCAAAAGCTTCTTTTCCCGTGCTTCCCGCCTGTGGAACTCCCTTCCACAAGTCTGCTTTCCCGACAGCTACAATCTCCAGGTGTTTAAATCTAGGGTCAATAGACACCTCCTATCACACTAATTCCCAATTATTCTCAGAACACTCTCATCTACGCAACCCTCATTCTCTGTATCCTTACCCGCCTATCACCCACCCTCTGACATTTCCTATATTTAATCATCCTTTCTCCACTCTATGTAGCCCCCTGCGCAGTAGTGGCAGTGACATACCTTGCTCGGGGTGAATCGCTTATAAAAAAAAAATGTCTGGAAATCCTTGATAAAACCCAAAGAAGAACCAGCAATATTATTGGTTCTGATCTGCCGTCTCGGCTTTTCTACCAGCGTGTCTTTTCTATGAATATTTTCATGGTAACTCTTTAGATAATCTCTTCGCTATAGTGCTTAGACTTTTTAAATTTAATCCCAGTACTAGACTGAAAACGAGATCTCACCAATGTACAGTTGACTTGGTTAGATGTAAGTGTACGTTCTATGCTTAAAGTTTCTTTTATCGCTTGTAGAACTCCTCCCGGCTCTATACTTTCTAGCTAACTAGCAATATTTAAAAATGTAAATGCAATGTCAATCGCTATCTGCTGTCCTTCTGATTACACTACTTTGTCCTTGCTCGTTGGTAGTGTGTCTGTTTCTCTTTCACACCTAGTAACTCCTTGTGCTTTGCTGCCTTGCTTGAGGTTAACTCGACTGGAAAAAAAATTGCTTTTCCTAAACACTTCGAATGTGATTTTCTTATTCAATAAAGGTGGGGATATTAATACCAATAACTTACCCTCGTTCATCCGAGTAGTGTATCTCAGGTAAATATAACAAAGCCATAATCTATCCACAGTGACAGCTTGTAGCATCAAACTTTAGGGCAGTTTTGCTTGTATCCTAAACAACAGTTCTTGCAGATACTCAGGTGACATTATGCTAAAAGGGACAGATGTAGGCCAGTATGTGAAGATAAACATCTACAGGTTCCACTATAATAATGATTACAAATCTTGCCTCAGCCGATCGTTAAATGTCAACAGCTAAAAATATCAAACAAATGTCAATTCATCTGAACTTTTAATAATGCCGTTTCATTACCTATGTCCCTCAGTCACGGACTTCATTGATCATATCATTTGAT
Source organism: Ascarosepion bandense (assembly GCA_037127315.1). Lineage (NCBI taxonomy): Eukaryota > Metazoa > Mollusca > Cephalopoda > Sepiida > Sepiidae > Ascarosepion > Ascarosepion bandense. The sequence goes on along the minus strand of JBBBDQ010001748.1, from coordinate 118,699 downwards.
ATTTTGCCTGTTCTTAACAAGGTCAATTAATTACATGTAGGATAAACACGCTTTCCCTGGACACCTGGGTCATTTCTCACTGCCTAATATCTAGTGTGTTTAGTTTCCTGCTAATTGATATTAAGATGCCTTCAAATAGCGCTTACAACTGTCATATAGAATGTTTGTCATGTAAGAAAAACAAATGTACAGACTTAATGTTATAGCGGGTTGCTTATCTATTATTTTTCTCGGTTGTAGTGGGAGTCCGTTCTGGTGAAGGGTAGCTGTATATTGTTGCAGGTTAACGGAATTTGGCTTTGTGGTAGATAGCCCACCATAAGTCATAAAATGATTATAAAATCAAGAAAAGCAAATTGAGTTGAGAAATAACATTTTTATACATACACATATCAATTTAGGTTTTTACAATTAAAGTAATAACTTGAAGTATAGGTCCAACGGAGGTTAAAATGTTCATGGCAAATAATAAGATGAAAGTGATGTAAGGCTTAGGAATGTGGGGAGCGTGTAAATGAGGAATGTCTTTGATGTAGTCGCTCATTAGGTCAGTAAGTAGTTTTGAGACAGGGGAGAAGGAAAGAGGCAAGCGTAGTAGCCACTTGACTTAGGTCAAGGGGATATTGATTACACTCTTCTCCTGAGGTTTGCCTGCTGGGGTCTGTCTGTATCCGCTTTTTATATCTGCTTTATGGATCACCAGCAGCTCGTTTGGGATTTCACATTTGTATTTGATTCTGGGCTTCCCATTGGCTTATAAATAAATTTTGCGTAAGCTCACGAAATGGAAATTTAATATTTGATTAATTTTTATTTTTCAACCGGAACATCTGCGCGAACCCGGTCATTTTCCTTTTTGTCGTGAGAGAGCAAATATCCGGTCCATCGCTTTTGCTCGGTCGGTATCACCACACTGTCACAAAAAAACAAGAATCGTGGATAACGGAGCCTGAAATAAACGATTATGTTTATCCAATTAATGCCACAACAAATCAAATAATTGACTAGAAAGCAGACAAAGATATTCTAGATTTGGGACGAATTGATATATTATGTGTCACATGAAATGAGAGGTTGTAGATTAAGATAGCATGTGTCGAAAGGATTATAGCGCTTAGTGTTGGATTGTGTCACGAAAAGATTAAACTTTGACAAAACCGTCGATCAGATCAGTCCAAAGAGACATGACTGACTGGAGGGAAGATATTCCCACAGTAGACTGCCATTAATTTCTAGAGTAGACTGGTTGCCAAACAAGGCTATGGAACCCAATCTGTCCTGTTATTTGATCCATAGCTGGAGGGAAGATACAAGGGTATTGGCGCGGAAGTGAATACAACGAATTCAACTGGAATTCGAACTCGACTCTCTGATTTCTCGTTTTGAGCCGATCTCCCCTGCACCACGGCGCATATCTCATTACTCTGCTTAAACCAATATTAAATTCTCTTGTCTGAGAGCAAACATCAAACTGATATATACCTCTTCTTCTGGACCTTGAAAAGCACGTGTCGCATTCTCATTTTCCAATTCCCTTCAGTCAGTTAAGTGTCATACGTGATACACGCTTTGGACGATCATGTCTTGAAAGAGACATGACTGACTCGGCAGAAGATTATCCTGCAGTAGGTTCCCATTGCTTTCTGCGGAAAACTGGTTGCCAACCAAGGTTATAGAACCCAATCTGAACAAATTATTTGACCTATAGCTGAAGGGGGAAGAGATGGATTATAGCTAAAGGGGGAAGAGATGCATTATAGTATCTTTTTTAATCATATCAAACCAAGTAAGGAGGTAACGCCATTGATGTGCAGGGGGCTACATAAGAGTGAGAAGATTAGAAAATAGAAAACCGGAAACCGATCCTAAACAGGAAATAAGGTATGAGCCTCTTCATGTGTTCAATAGATGTGGGTTGAGTGTGGACCGAGCGATAGTTTCGTCTATCTACTCCAATTGAAAAAAAAACAAAGGGAGAAGATTAGAACAGAGAAAAACCGGAACCGTCATCCTAAACAGGAAATAAGAGATGAGTCTCTTCACCTGTTCAATAGATGTGAGTGGAGTGTGAACCGAGCGATAGTTTAGTCTATCTACTCCAATTGAAAAAAAAACAAAGGGAGAAGTTTAGAAAAGAGAAAACCGGAAACCGCATCCTAAACAGGAAATAAGGTATGAGCCTCTTCACCTGTTCAATAGATGTGGGTGGAGTGTGAACCGAGCGATAGTTTAGTCTATCTACTCCAATTGAAAAAAAAACAAAGGGAGAAGATTAGAAAAGAGAAAACCAGAAACCGCATCCTAAACAGGAAATAAGGTATGAGCCTCTTCACATGTTCAATATATGTGGGTGGAGTGTGAACCGAGCGATAGTTTAATCTATCTACTCCAATTGAAAAACAAAAACAAAGGGAGAATATTAGAACAGAGAAAACCAGAAACCTCACCCTAAACAGGAAATAAGAGATGAGCCTCTTCACGTGTTCAATAGATGTGGGTGGAGTGTGAACCGAGCGATAGTTTAGTCTATCTACTCCAATTGAAAAAAAAACAAAGGGAGAAGATTAGAAAAGAGAAAACCGGAAACCTCATCCTAAACAGGAAATAAGAGATGAGCCTCTTCACCAGTTCAATAGATTTGGGTGGAGTGTGAACCGGGCGATTATTTAGTCTATCTACTCCAATTGAAAAAAAAAACAAAGGGAGAAGATTAGAAAAGAGAAAACCGGAAACCGCATCCTAAACAGGAAATAAGGTATGAGCCTCTTCACCAGTTCAATAGATTTGGGTGGAGTGTGAACCGGGCGATTATTTAGTCTATCTACTCCAATTGAAAAAAAAACAAAGGGAGAAGATTAGAAAAGAGAAAACCGGATACCGCATCCTAAACAGGAAACAAGGGATGAACCTCCTCACCTGTTCAATAGATGTGGGTGGAGTGTGAACCGGGCGAGTGTTTAGTCTATCTACCCCTTGAAAAAAATAAACAAAACAAAAAACAAAGTGAGATTTGAAAAGAGAAAACCGGAAACCGCACCCTAAACAGGAAACAAGAGATGAGCCTTTTCACCTGTTCAATAAGATGTGGGTAGTGTGTGAACCGGGCGATAGTTTAGTCTATCTACTCCAATTGAAAAAAACAAAACAAAAAAAAAAACAAAGTGAGATTAGAAAAGAGAAAACCGGAAACCGCATCCTAAACAAGAAACAAGGGATCAACCTCTTCACCTGTTCAATAGATGTGGGTGGAGTAGGAACCGAGCAATAGTTTAGTCTATCTACTCCAATTAGTGGTGGATCAGTTTATTACTTTATGACAATAAATACCGATCACACACTTTATGACCGGTAAAATCCTTAATGAATCCAACTATTATATTCAATCAGTTAGTTAAGTGCCATACGTGATACATGCTTGGGCGACCATGTCTCGAAAGAGACATGACTGACTGAGCAGAAGATTATCCCACAATAGGTTGCCATTTCATTCTGCGGTAGACTGTTTGCCAACCAAGTCTATAGAACCCAATCTGTCCTGTTATTTAACCCATAACTGGAAGGCAGAGAGGGATAAATACCTTTCCCAAGGTTATTTGCGCATAAGTGAATGCAAGGAATTCAACTGGAATTCGAACTCGTCTCCCCGACCTCTCTTTCCAAACCGATATCCATTGGACCACAACGCACATCATTTACCAATCTCTTATAAGGTCTTGAATCAATCACAATGGTTATCATCCATTTAGACCTGGTTGGATAACCGCTTTTACTTGTCTTCTTTTATCGTCGTTGCTATCGTTACCATCACGAGAAATATTAGCTTTCTCTAACGAAGCAATCTGCAAAAACTACAAAGAAATCACTGAAACAAGTCCAAAATCGATGCGCACATAGCAAAGAGACCTCTCTTGATTATAAGCAAGCCCCTAAACTGTTCAGAAACCGTCTCTTTATTCACCTCTAATTACAAGGTCCTTTTTTTTTTACCGACTTTCAAGCAGTCTGTTTTCATTAAAATCATTTCCTTGGTCTTTTTTCTTTTGCCAAAAAAGCTTATCGTTAAGGTAGCTACCCCAACTCATTCTCTAAAAAAACAGCATAGCATGATGTTAAAAGGCCCAAAACTTAATAAAAGCAAAGTTTTATCGTCAAAATGTTTATGTTATTATTAAGGAGAAAGATCAAAATATTCTTTAATTATTTTTAAAAAATTCTAATTTCTTTCTAACAAGTTCAAAATTTTGGCTAAAATCTTTTTTTTTTTTTTTTTTCGTCAGCGATTAACCAGATTTTAACCTGAGTTTATTACAATGACAAACATAATATTACGAAGTTCTTTTTTTCTTTCACCAGTTAAAAACATTATTTTGGAAATACCTTCTGACTTTAATGAAACTAAGTTATTCACAAATGAATGAAGCTATTTTTGAAACTATCAGTTTTAGAAAATCTTGGTTAAATTACATATATATATATATATATATATATATATATTATATATATATATTGCATCTGTTACCCTACCACCAATTAATTTCATGATATTTCTAGAAATACAATACTGCCCGCAAACTTTGTGTTATTAGTTAAATGCAGAACTCTTTGGGGAATGCAAATCATATAATTTTGTTTTTCAAAAAGTGGGTGTGTGTCCGAAAATCTGCTCTGATTAGTAAAATAAAAAATGCATTAAAAGTACGCCATTTTAAAGTTATAGTGGATTGTCCGTTATAATGATGTGTATGTGTTGAAACAGATTAGTTTGATTTGGCCTTGTTAGTCGATAGCCCACTATAAGAGGGGTAGAAAACAAGAAAATCAAATTGTATATGGAAACAACAATTTTATATATATATATATATATATATATATCGAGGTTTTTACAAATAAAGGTAATGTATTTTGGTTGTTACAGGGTCGTTAAAAATGTTCATAGTAGTAATTGTTGAAAGTTAATATGCCTATTTGTGAGCGCTTGTTTGTTAGGAGTGTCTTTGAAGTCTTCGCTTAGTCTTTCGGGTACAGGTCAGTTATTAAGTGGATTAGTGAAGAGTGAAAAAAAAGAAGATGAGAGAGAAAGAGAGGCTATAATAATAGGATCGCTTAATGTTTGTCAAGCGACGTGTTAATTATGCTCGTATTTTCTCTACTGCGACCGTCTTCTTGTCTCGTCCTTTTATTTCGTTTTCTAGAGCTCCAAACAGGTCATTTGGGAATTCACACCCGGATATAATACTGAGCTTCCGATTGGACGACAAACTTTGCGTCTGCTCGCGAAAAGGGTCCGTAAAAGAAATTTTATATATATATATATAGTCATCCGCAGACAGATCTGTTGCGCTGTATCACAGCTTATCAGTACGGTTAGACATCCGATTGCTTTTAGCCAGGATTGAAACCCGTCAGTCAGTAATTCTACCCCTGAGCTATGGGCGCTCGGTAGAAAGGGGCAGACTTTCAGCGCATGATGTATCATATGCCAGTTGTCTGAGTGATTTAATTCATTACTGAATGAGCGATGCGTAGATGCTAATATATATATATATATATATATATATGCTACATCGAGTATGGGAAAAAAAGAGACCATTGTTAAAACAAAACTTACACCCAAAACGGCTTACCAGTGAGTCTCCACATTGACGTTCTTAAACCTTTAATAAATGTAAAGCTTCATGCTGACTCCCAACTTTTATTTTCCTAATATAAATTAACAAAAATATTGACTGAAAATATAAAGTCATAATTTAACTTTTATAATTTGAAAATAGTTGAAAATATCTGCAAGTTGTTGAGAAGTAGATAGGTTTTAAAAAAACGCTAAATTTAATTTAATTATGTTCCTGTTGTAGAGATGAAAACAATTTTTTTGAAGATAACCAAAAAACACGCTGTCCTATCGTAGGTTTCTACTTATCCCAACCTAGTTTTGTGCACTATTCTATGTGTTTGAAATAAATAGCAAAAAGTCCTTGACATATTATCTAGCGAGTTGTTTTTGTTTTTTTTTAATAATATTTTTTTTTAATTTCTGCGTCTTTTTTTGTTTTGTTTTAAGGTGACTAGTCTTGCTTAATTAACCTCACAATCACAATGATTTTTTTGTTTTTGCATTTTTTTCTGTCGACAATTATGTTACTTGTTAAATTAAATAGGATTGTATAAAATTTATTTGTTTTGACACTTGAATATTCAAGTTTATATTGCATTAATTACATTGTTCTGATTGTTGCCCTCATCTTTATTGCCATGTTTTCGACGTTTCAGCCGTTGTACGCTTTGGCCTTCTTCTAGACCCTTTTTGAAGGATGGAGCATACAGCGTCCAAAACGTCTTAAAACTAAACATAGTAATGAAGATGAGGACAACAGTCTTGGATTTTTGTTGCTTTTTTTCGAGGTTTCCTAATTTGCTATTTGCCTAAAAACATTTCACATCGAGGTGTGAAATTTCGCGCGTTTTGTGTGCAAAGTTTGGACATTCCAGAAAATTCGTTTTTTTTCTAACAAAATCAATGAGTCAGATTTGGATTTTAAATTTTGAATTTGTTTTGTTCACTACAAGCTTTTAATTACTTTTTAAATATATACATATATTAAGGATTTTATATTATGAAGAAAAAGTGTTTCTGTTGAATAATGTATTTTTGCAAGAACTGTTTTCAAATTTTTGTTTGTTAATTATGATGATTTATAAATTTTCAAAAATCTTTTAATTTTTTTCAGTTACTGTGTATTCGATTATTTAAATAAGATTATATTCATTAATCGAAAACTTAAAAGCTTAATACAAATCATTTTGCATCCTGATTTTTAAAATAATTTTTAAATTTATTTTTTTTAAGTAACATTTCTACCTTTTTTAAGTATGGAATCTCAAAAGTGCTATACCATTAAAAGGTCACTTAATAAATAAGATAACTTTACCATGTCATAAACATCATGATATTAGTAATAACAAAGAATAATATGAAAAACTCGATATTAAAAATATAAATTAATGAACACCATAATATTTAATAAATCATTGAGTTACCTCCGTCATGTTATTTAATTTCATTCTCAGTTTTTAACTTTTAAAATTAATTTAAAAGGAATTTTTGTATTATTTTAATTTTTATTTTTCAGAGTGCATCTTTAAACGTAAGGCTATAAAGCTAAACTAACTAAAATTCAATAAAATATTTGATAATTGCTGAAAACGTTATGTTACATTTTTAATTTTACTATGTAGTTAAAAATAATAAAAGAAACGTTCATTTAGATTTCATAAATTCATTTTAATTTTGGTCAACAATACGTGACTTTTTTGACACCTCCAGTAATCAATCAGCACATCAGAAAAGTAGGACCACCGTGATTAAGAAATGCGTTTACACTACATTTCAGGCAGTAAGCAAGAAATATTTGTTTCAAATCAGATTAATATAACTTTAAAATTTGCTAATTTTCCTTAAAATAATGTGTTAGCGATATATCTTTTATTGCTGTGAGATTTTTAAAACTGAGAATTAAATTTCGTTTACAAATGTGCCGATCGCTTAAAAATGGCTGAAAAAGTGAAAAATTTTAAAAACTCTCAAAAATTTAAGATTCTAATCAATATAATTTCGGTTTTAGATGCACCAGAGTATTTTGCTTACTAGAAATAATAAATTTAATAATTTAGTTTTCAATTAAAGCTAAACTTAACACGTCAAGGAAGCTTTTTTTTTATTACAAGTCACTTTGAAACGTATGTATAAAAAATGAATGAGGATACCTACATTAAGGTAAGTTCTTTTGGCAATCGTGGATAAATATGTCCGAAATAAGGCATAGTGTCAAAAGGAGATTTTTCTCCTATGACACCGTTTTTTTTTTAATTACCTTCGGTCTTTTTGGCAACGTATATTATTTTAAAAAGTGAGGATTTCAATTGGAATAAAACCAAAGCATATAATGAAAGTCAGTTAATGCATTTGTTTGACTTTGAGAAAAATTACAGCAAAAATATTAAGCACTAAATTTATTTATTAGATTGTTTATTTACAGGAATAATAGAGTTTTTATCATTTACCAAATTAAAAGAGATAACTGTCAAGATAATTTTTTCTTTATAAATTTATAAACATTTAATATAACATTTAAAATATGCGAACCAACAATAAAGAAAACTTTATTATTTACTTACCATCTTATAAAGTTTGAATTAAATGGCAGTTATGTTTTACCAAGACTCCAATAAATTACATAATTAATAAATAATAAAAATAAACAATCTAATAAATAAACAGTGTTTATTATTTTTATTGTCAAAGAACAAAGAAAATTTGTAAATTCACTTCCTGATGTATAGCGAAGAAAATGTCGAATTACCTCGTCAAACCGATGACAGCGTGTCGCGTATATTCTACAACAGAAAATGTGGCGAAGAAGAACAATTAAAGAAGATTGGTGACACAGAAAGAGCTGGCATAAGTTTTAGAGAAGCTATGCTAATATTCTTTCCACCCTGTCTGGCGTGGCCAATCAGAAAAATTGAAAATAAAGGCCGCTGCTTTACCTCTATTTCTGAACTGTCCTCTCCTGACTCAACTCGGAGTTCAACCAAAGTCAAACTTCCGAATTAGCTTTTCTGTTTCTGTTGCTTCGAGGATTTCCCATTTTTCAGTTTAAATTAGATTCGTGCCATTACCATACAGCCCATTTTGTTTTACTTGCCATTTGATCCCATATCACGAATGTAAACTGCCTTGTTCCTTCCGCTATCTGATAGTAAAGCTTCCACCGATGGTACAATTTAATATTTTTTTTAATCGTATCACCCTGAGCAAGGCGGTAATGCCACTGATGTGCAGGGGGCTACATAAGAATAAGAAGATTAATTAGAAGAGTGTGAAGAGGAAGACGAACCAGTTAGAAAGGAGCAAGAGAAGGATGGAAATACAGGTGTGATGACAGTTGCAAAGATGGAGAGAAATGAATGGATATACGGGGTGGTGAAAAAACTAGAGTCAAGTGGTTAATAGATGAGTATTGACATTGCATTTAAATTCCTGGAGGTTGTAGCCGTCTGGAAAGCAAGAATATGGAAGCGAGTTCCACACGCGGGAAGTGCGAGAGAAGAAGCTGCAGGAGTAGAATTGTCGTTTGCATTTGGTTAATCTAACTGAATGGCTGGGACCCAGTTGGCAATCTGGTTTCACGAGTAAACACCTGTTGCAGAGGCACCAGTAACTTAAGTTCGTTGGAGCAGAAAGTAAGTCATGATTTTCTTTTTACTGATTTATTTTTTGTGCCTACTTGTGCAAGAAATAACTCTTAACACTGAATATATATAAAAACTTTGTGCCCATTAGAAACTTTAATCGTGTTTTCGACTGTTATATTCAGTGATGCACGCTTTGGGCGATCATGTCTCAAAAGAGACATGACTGACTGGGCAGAAGATTATCCCACAGTAGGTTACCATTACTTTCTGCCGTAGACTGGTTGCCAGCCAAGGCTATAGAAGTCAATCTGTCCTGTTATTTAACCCATAACTGGAGGGAAGTGACGGATTATTACCTTTCACAAGAGTATCTGCACGTAAGTGTATGCAAGGATTTCAACTGGAATTCGAACTCGACTCCACGATTTGCTGTTCGGAAGTGATATCCATTGCACTACAACGCACATCCTTTAAGGATTAAGGAAACCTGACCAATTTGATGATCACACATTGATATTTATGAGCTTATCTCGGAAGTTTTCAAAAGATTTTGTTTGTTATACCCCATCCCTGGACTTGAATCGAATTGCCTGACAGCTGTGCCAGGAATCGCTGGGTCTGGTAGTGCAAAACCAAAAAAGTAGGCTTCAGCCGAAAAGACAACATTATGTGGATGAAGAGATAAGGAATCAATGTTAGACACAGATGGGCAAGATTTTGAAACGTAAAACCAGAACTTCGGCAAGGGAGAGATTCCAAAACAATCATTCGTTGTTGAGTTATTCAAAAATTGTACAAGTTCACGTTGCAATTGTGCAGAAAATATCTGGGATTCATTTCCAAATAGATTCGAAACGAAGGTAAATACCGACAGACACCAAAAGTTGATCGTGCACCCGTTTCCATTTTTATCGCGAACACTAATCTGAAGATACCATTAATTCTATTTTTCTTAGCAGTTGTAAAAGTGGTTTTGATAAAAAGGGTAAAACCGACAATTTCGGCCATTAAACAAATTCATCTGCTTCTGCTCAGCCGTCCGATGTGGTCCCTAATTAATAGGACGGGTGGTCAGAAATAGGCCCATTAACATGTCTCCGTTCATTTGGCTCTCAATCTGTTTGTTGCCCCGTTTATATATATAATTCTCTATGTATATTACATATCTGTAAGTTTACGATTCGCCAATGCTTAGAATATAGTTTTTATTTGTTTCACCCCAAGCAAGGCGGTAACTGATGTGTAGGGGCTTACATCAGAGGAAAAAGATTAGCTAGGAGGAGAGTAAAGAGAAAGACCAACCAGTTAGAGAGAAGCAAGAGAAGGATGGGAATATAGGTGTGATGACAGTTGCAAAGGTAGAGATAAAGGAAAATATATACAGGGTGATGTAGAAAGAACTGAAGTCAAGTTGTTAAAAGGTAGGTATTGACATTGCATTTAAATTCCTGGATGTTGTAGCTGTCAGTAAAGCAAGAATATGGAAGCTAGTTTCACAGGTGGGAAAGGCGAGAAGAGAAGCTGAAGGAGTAGAATTGTTGTCTGCATTTGGTTGATCTAACTGTGAATGGGTGGGACCCTGTCGACAGTCTAGTTGCACGAGTAAACACCTGTGGCAGGAGCACCAGTGACTTAAGTTCGTCGGAGCAGAAGCCATGAAAACATTTATAGAACAGGCAAAAGGAAGCCACATCCCGTCGGCGAGAAAGTGGCTGGAGTCGAGCCGCCAAGTCGGTACCTATATTGATCTTATCAAGGAGCTCATCGTGTTTATCGTGAGCTATTTTATTGTTATAAAGCTGTGGTTATCAACACAGAGTCATGGGATAGCGTAGCAGTCAACCGGACAAAATGGAGAGGAACATGGCCCAACAACTCCAATCAAGTGGAGAGGCGGGTTCGCAAAAAGCAAAATGACAGCTCCGACAGACCAGAAACTAAACATAAATGCAGCATTTGCAACAAAGACAGTCACAGTCACTCCTGTATTGGTTTTTACAGTCACAGACACCGATGCTCTTTCGAGACATGATCGCCCAAAGCGTGTATCACTTATGGCACTTGACTAACTGACTGAATGTAATAGTTGAAAGCGTGATTGGGGCTGCTACTGGGCATGAAGTGGGGGACCAGTTTTATGTTGTTGTGAGGTGATGAACTGGTCCCCCACGAGTTGCTGCTTGAGGATGTAAAACATCTTTTCCTCCTCTGGCTATGAATCGGATAGCGAGACGGATTGGGTTTTGTGGCCTTAGCTGGCGGCCGGTCTGCCGCGGAAGGCGGTGGCGACCTACTGTGGGATGGTCTTCTGCCCGGTCGGTCGTGTCTCTTTCGAGACGTGATCGCCCAGGTGTGTTTCACGTGTGGCACATAACTGGCTGTCTCTTGGAACTTTCGAAGGCTCTGCACATAACCATTTGTCATTTCTTGTTTACTTTCTGATCTTGGTCAAACTTTTTTCATCTGAGAAGAACCAAAATGGCATCTGTGTCTTCTGGATTTTTATATTATGTTTGTTTACGAGACTCTTAGATCGGATTAAGCGGTTTTCCTTCACCTCTACTGGCATAAAATGACCCTTTTTCGCGCCGCCTAAGACTTGTATCAGATGTCTTCGTGGACAAGATTTCAGATTGTTCCTTCTGACTCATGAATCTTATGAGATTACCATCAATGGCCTGTGGTACTTGCCGAATAAATTTAGGTGTTCGAATGATATCAGTGCGTCTGGAATGTTTCTTACATTTTGACACTAGCGATACATTTGAATGTTTGGCCTCTAACTCTTTGAGAACTTTGTAGACGAAGGATCTAGCGATTTTAAAAATCGTGCTATTTCTAACATGCTATATTCAGCCTTTGTAGCCATAATAACTGCGTGCCTCTTCATTTCATATGCGCACCCGATATATATATATATATATATATATATATATATATAAGAATTGAGTCGGCGATTGATAAGTCTTTAAAAATTATAAAGTTTAATTATAGTAAAAATAACGTATGCTCTCATATGCGCACCCGATATATATATATATATATATATATATATATATATATATATATATATATATATAGCATAATGATGATCCACGTATACTGTCTTAATATGTATAGGAAAAACTACTAAAGAGTTGTAGATTTGGAAATGTATTTTTTGATAGTATTTATTTCTATTATATATATATATATATATATATATATATATATATATATATATATATATATTTGATATTTCAGACCGGCCTCGGCCTTTCATCAGAAACAAATGATTTTAAAATTTAAACTAGAAGCGTTCCTCGTGAGGAGCGTCTTTTATTTTTTCTTTTTCTTTTTTTAAATTGGAGTAGATAGACTAAACTATCGCCCGGTTCAGACTCCACCCACGCCTATTGTACAGGTGTAGAAGCCCATCCCTTCTTCCCTGTTTAGGATGTGGTTTCCGGTTTTCTTTTCTTTTCCAAATCTTTTCACACCTACGTAGCCCCTTGCACATCAGTGGCGTTACCGCCTTGCTCGGGGTGATATGATTAAAAAAAAATAGAGATTTATCATGCCTCAGTACAATAAACCAAATACAAGTACACCACGAATAGTTAACACGAATAACAATTAAGAAGGCACGGTCTCTGTATAGGATGTATGCGTCCGTCTTGAGAAGAAGGCTTCCGTCTAGTGACGTCTAACTTTCGTCTAAGGCCGATAGCTCTCGATCTCTCGTATAATAACGAATAATCTCGTGTAGTTACGAACACTCTCAAGCACACTGTAGTTCGTTCCCGTCTAGGTCTTTTATAACCCGGGCCATACCCATTCCTGGGTAGGACAGGATATTTCACTACAACACCTCCCCCGAGCTAAATTCTTCATTGAATTTCGTACAATCCTTTTTTCTTTTGGGGTCAGGGTATAGGTGTTCCGTCTTTTTCTTTTGCTTCTCTTAGAATCCTCGATTTCCGGAGAATCCTTGGTTACCTCCATCGGTACATTTATGTTCGCGGGAGGTTTAATTTCAAATGTCTCGTAGAGAACCTCTATAGGAATCTCAAAATCCTTATTCGTGGTTTCTACAAATCTGGGTCTTAGTTGGTTCAAATGTATCTAACAGATAATTTTTTGTCTTTTTACCAAATAGACCACCTTCCCAATCCTTCGAGTTATTGTACCATCTTCCCACAAACATTTTCCTGCGCGATCATTTTTGAAGAAGGCTTTTTTGCCTTCTTTATAAAATTTCGTCTCTGAGTTTTGTTTTCTTGTGGTCTTATTCTTTTTCTTAGGTAACAATCTATCGAATATTGACCTAATTTTCCTCGCAAAAATTACTTCTGCAGGGGACATATTACCACTGATATTATGATTAGGTGTGATACTATACACCATCAAAAACTTTGTATGTTTTTTTCATCTGTGTCGATACCATCCGCTTTCCTCATTGCCCTTTTAAATGTATCGACGAATCTCTCCGTCTGCCCGTTTGACCTTGAATTATATGCGTGTATCGTAATATGTTCTATCGCTAATGCCTCGCAATAATTCTTAAATTCAGTTCCAGTGAACATCGCCCCGTTATCGCTTACGATAGTATTCGGTACTCCCAGCCGGCTAAGAACTTCATTGAGAGCTTTAATTGTGTTTATCGCTGTTGTTCGGTTAAATTTCAATACCTCAGGCCATCCTGAAAAACTCTCTATCATAATTAGATAGTATTCCCCTTTTATCGGCCCTGTATAATCTATATGAATTCTCGACCACGGTACATCCGTTTTAGGCAACGGCTGTGTTCTTACAAGCGGAGATTTAGCTGCTAGCTGACAGCCTTTGCATTGTTTCACTGAGTCTTCAATATCTTTGTTCATTCCAGGCCAGTATACGTAACTCCTCATCAAGGACTTCATACGTGACATGCTTGGATGACTTATATGGAATTCCTTTAAGATTCTCTTTCTCAACACCCTTGGTATCACCACTCTATGCGCATACAACGTTTCGTTTGCAAATGGGAAATGGTGAAATTTTTTCTCCGTCATTTTCTTTGACTTGCTTTGTCATTTTCGAAATATATTCGTCCATTTTTGCCGTCCTCTCCATTTCTTCCGGTGTTACTGGTAATACGTTCACGGTGTTAACTAGTACCTCTTTCAGTTCCTTTTCTTCCATCAACGCCGCTATTATCGTTTCTTCAACTAATTCAGGCTTTTTGGGAATCAGTCTTGATAGACAATCCGCATGGGCTATTTGTTTTGATGGTATGAACTTCATTTTGAAATTATAATTCAATAAAATTACGGCCCATCTTTGAAGCCTGTTTGCTGAATGGGTCGGGACACCTTTTTTGGACCCAAATATAGACAATAGCGGTTTATGGTCAGTTTGCAACACAAACTCTCTACCATAAATAAACCTATGGAACTTTTTAACTGCATAAATTATAGCCAATGCTTCTTTTTCTATTTCACTATAATTTTTTTCAGCGGGTAGCAACGCTTTCGAAGCATGAGCGATCGGTTTGGTTGTGCCATCTTCGAGTTTATGTAATAATACAGCACCAATGCCGTATTCGCTTGCTTCCTTTGCCACGATTAATTCCTTCTTTGGATCGAAATGTACCAGCGCCAAATCTGACAGCAAACATTTTTTTTTATTTTATCAAAAGCCTCATCGCAATCCTTCGACCAACACCACTTTGTATTCTTTTCGAGCAATTTGTTTAAGGGTGCTCTAAGGTCGTGCATCTTAGGAATATAGATGTTGTAATAGTTAGCTAACCCCAAAAATGACTGAAGCTTCGTTACATTGTCTGGAATTGGCATATTCTTAATGGCTTCAGTTCTGTTGGGATTTGGTTTTCTACCATTACAATCGATAATCTGTCCTAGATATTCGATCCTGTTCAAACAAAACTCGCATTTTTCCCATCTTATTTTGAATCCGAATTTCCTAAGTCTGTTAAATACCTCTTAGACGTGCGATTTATGTTCATCAATGTTTTCGCTTTTGATTAATATGTCATCCAGGTATGCCATTGCAGAGTCCAAATCTGATAACATGGTGGCCATTATTTGCTAAAACGCACTAGGTTCGATTTTTAACCCGAAGGGCAGGCGTTTTAGTCTCTACAATCTCTTGTGTGTATTTATGGTTCAATACTTTGAGAATTCTTCCGCTACTTTTACCTGTAAATACGCTTCTGAACGATCTGTCTTGGAGAAAATCTTTCTTCCATTTAGTTTTGAAAAAATCTCCTCTAGTGTGGTGAGGGGATATTTATGGTCTTTCAAGCATTCATTTACACCAGTTGAAAAATTAGCGCACACCCTGATCTTGTTATTTTTTTTCTTAACGTAGGCGGTAGGCGATGCCCAATCTGAATAATCTACTTTTTCGATCACGTCATTACTTTCGAATCTCGTCAATCCTTTATCCACGGCCTCTAATGCTCCGAATGGAACTTTCCTTTTCGGCCTGAAAACTGGTTTCATATTTTCCTTCATTTCAAATTTTATCTCTGTTTGAGTACAGCACCCCAGTTCCTCCGAAAAAAAACATCTGCAAACTCGTTTTTCAATTCTTGTATGAATTTTTCCGTTCGCTTAGACTTTCTTTCATTTGACGCTTTAGTCTTAGTGCAGAACATATTCATGGGTTTTTCCCACAAATTGAATAGCACAATTAAATCTATGCCAAAAAGATTTGTATTTCTTCCTAACATCACATAGACCTTCGACATTTTTACTTTTCCGTCAAATGTTACTTTAGACATAAATTCTCCTTTGAATTTTACCTTATTTCCAGAAATACCTCTTGCAATTTTTTTCATTTTGTTTAACTCTGGTCGACCAATTTTATTCCAGGTATGCACGTATATTACAGAGATATCACTACCGGTATCTAATAAACACTTTACCGTTCTTCCATTCAATTTTAAGTTCACATATTTTCTGGTACTGTAACCGTTCGTGACTTTTTCATAACTACCGTATTCATCTTTTTGGACTTTCGGTCCTTTTTTTTTCTACACATCACTGCCAAATGTCCTTTCTTTGAACATTCGAAGCATATCTTGTTTCTAAAATAGCATTTCCTAGTGACATGGTTATTCTTTCCAGTACGATTTTGTTTTCTTTTTGGCAGTACGTTTTTCTTTTTGGCAGGCCTGTTGATTTACTTTGTGGATACGAGCCACGCTCTTCTCTTTAATACATTGTCTTTCTTAATGTTTAGCAATTTCTGGCATTCTTCAGTAACTTTTTGTAATGATATATCTTCGTCTTGATTTAACATTGTGAGGATTTTCGAGCGTACGTCTTTGTCTTTCTGTGCTGTTAATCCCTGTACGAAGATTAGGCATTTGAACATATCCTCTTTTATGTCTTTTATTTTAAACCTTTCGCACTGTGCATTAAATTTCCGGCTTACCTAACGAAATCTTCCTGTTCTTCTTTTTCAATATTTAGACATTTATATCGCTTGAAGAATAAACTTTCTCTTTCTCCAAACATTTTCATCAAAATCTGTATCGTTTCCTCAAATGATATGTCCTCCGGCTTTTTAGGTAAAACAAAATTTGTATATTTTGCGTTTTTCTGCGTTCCTATCTTCTGTAATAGGAGAGCTACTTTTCCACCATCTGACCATGCTGTACACCGTCTTGCAGAAATATTTTCGTATCTTTTGTAATACGAATTAAAAGTAATCCCTTCCTCAGGGTTATATAAAAATTCTGTGAGCGCATATGCAATGCCTTCTGCAGAGAAACCTTAAGAGGCTTTTCCCGTTTGACCCAGCTCTATTACCAATTTTTTCAATATATCTTATTGCAATAACATTTGCGTTTGGAAAACCATAAACACTTTTTGTTGAATTTCCTGTGGTTTCTTTGAATTTTTTGTTGGTCTTATTGTTGCTTTAACATTTGCTGTTGAAGCTCCATTTGTGCTTTTTGTTGTCTTTCCTGTTGTTCATTTTGAATATCTTGTTGGTCTTCCTGTTGACTTAGCCTTTGCTGTTGACGCTCCATTTGTGCTTTTTGTTGCCTTTACTGTTGTTCCATTTGAATTCCTTGTTAGTCTTCCTTTTGCTTAAACATTTGCTGTTGAAGTTCGATTTGGGCTTTTTGTTGCCTTTCCTGTTGTTCGTTTTGAATTTCTTGTTGGTCTTCCTGTTGACTTAGCCTTTGCTGTTGACGCTCCATTTGTGCTTTTTGTTGCCTTTCCTGTTGTTCCATTTGAATTCCTTGTTAGTCTTCCTTTTGCTTAAACATTTACTGTTGAAGCTCGATTTGTGCTTTTTGTTGCCTTTCCTGTTGTTCCATTTGAATTTCTTGTTGGTCTTTCTGTTGTTTAACATTTGCTGTTGAAACTCAATTTGTGCTTTTTGTTGCCTTTCCTGTTGTTCCTTTTGAATTTCTTGTTGGTTTTCCTGTTGCTTTAACATTTGCTGTCGAAGCTCCATTCGTGCTTTTTGTGCCTTTCCTATTTTTCCTTTTCAATTTCTTGTTGGTCTTCCTGTTGCTTTAACATTTGCAGTTGAAGCACCATTTGTGCTTTTTGTTGCCTTTCCTGTTATTCCTTTTGAATTTCTTGTTGGTCTTCCTGTTGCTTTAAAATTTGCTGTTGAAGCACCATTTGTGCTTTTTGTTGCCTTTCCTGTTATTCCTTTGGATTTTCCTGTTGGTCTTCCTGTTGTTTGACATTTGCTGTTGAAGCACCATTTGTGCTTTTTGTTGCCTTTCCTGTTGTTCGTTTTGAATTTCTTGTTGGTCTTCCTGTTGACCTACCCTTTGCTGTTGAAGCGCCATTTGTGCTTTTTGTTGCCTTTCCTGTTGTTCCTTTTGAATTTCTTGTTGGTCTTTCTGTTGTTTAACATTTGCAGTTGAAGCTCCATTTGTGCTTTTTGTTGTCTTTCCTGTTGTTCCTTTTGAATTTCTTGTTGGTCCTCCTGTTGCTTTAAGATTTGTTGTTGAAGCTCCATTTGTGCTTTTTGTTGCTTTTCCTGTTGTTCCTTTTGAATTCCTTGTTAGTCTGCCTTTTGCTTAAACATTTGCTGTTGAAGCTCGATTTGTGCTTTTTGTTGCCTTTCCTGTTGTTTCTTTTGAATTTCTAGTTGGTTTTCCTGTTGATTTAACATTTGCTGCTGAAGTTCCATTTGTGCTTTTTGTTGCCGTTCCTATTGTTCGTTTTGAATTTCTTGTTGGTCTTCCTATTGTTTTAACAATTGCTGTTGAAGCACCATTTCTGCTTTTTGTTGCCTTTCCTGTTTTTCAATTTGAATTTCTTGTTGGTCTTCCTGTTGACATACCCTTTGCTGTTGAAGCAACATTTGTGCTTTTTGTTGCTTTTCCAGTTGTTCCTTTTGAATTACTTGTTGGTCTTCCTGTTGCCTTAATATTTGCTGTTGAATATCAATTTGTGCTTTTTGTTGCCTTTCCTGTTGTTTCTTTTGAATTTCTTGTTGGTGTTCCTGTTGCTTTAACATTTGCTTTTGAAGCACCATTTGTGCTTTTTGTTGCATTTCCTGTTGTTCCTTTTGAATTTCTTGTTGGTCTTCCTGTTGCTTTAAGATTTGTTGTTGACGCTCCATTGTGCTTTTTGTTGCCTTTCCTGTTGTTCCATTTGAATTCCTTGTTAGTCTTCCTTTTGCTTAAACATTTGCTGTTGAAGCTCGATTTGTGCTTTTTGTTGCCTTTCCTGTTGTTCCATTTGAATTTCTTATTGGTCTTTCTGTTGTTTAACATTTGCTGTTGAAGCTCAATTTGTGCTTTTTGTTGCCTTTCCTGTTGTTCCTTTTGAATTTCTTGTTGGTTTTCATGTTGATTTAACATTTGCTGCTGAAGCTCCATTTGTGCTTTTTGTTGCCGTTCCTATTGTTCGTGTTGAATTTCTTGTTGGTCTTCCTATTGCTTTAACAATTGCTGTTGAAGCTCTATTTCTGCTTTTTGTTGCCTTTCCTGTTTTTCAATTTGAATTTCTTGTTGGTCTTCCTGTGGCTTTAACGACGGGATGTGGCTTCCCTTTGCCTGTTCTATAAATGTTTTCATGGCTTCTGCTCCGACGAACTTAAGTCACTGGTGCTCCTGCCACAGGTGTTTACTCGTGCTACTAGACTGTCGACAGGGTCCCACCCATTCACAGTTAGATCAACCAAATGCAGACAACAATTCTACTCCTTCAGCTTCTCTTCTCGCCTTTCCCACCTGTGAAACTAGCTTCCATATTCTTGCTTTACTGACAGCTACAACATCCAGGAATTTAAATGCAATGTCAATACCTACCTTTTAACAACTTGACTTCAGTTCTTTCTACATCACCCTGTATATATTTTCCTTTATCTCTACCTTTGCAACTGTCATCACACCTATATTCCCATCCTTCTCTTGCTTCTCTCTAACTGGTTGGTCTTTCTCTTTACTCTCCTCCTAGCTAATCTTTTTCCTCTGATGTAAGCCCCTACACATCAGTTACCGCCTTGCTTGGGGTGAAACAAATAAAAACTATATTCTAAGCATTGGCGAATCGTAAACTTACAGATATGTAATATACATAGAGAATTATATATATAAACGGGGCAACAAACAGATTGAGAGCCAAATGAACGGAGACATGTTAATGGGCCTATTTCTGACCACCCGTCCTATTAATTAGGGACCACATCGGACGGCTGAGCAGAAGCAGATGAATTTGTTTAATGGCCGAAATTGTCGGTTTTACCCTTTTTATCAAAACCACTTTTACAACTGCTAAGAAAAATAGAATTAATGGTATCTTCAGATTAGTGTTCGCGATAAAAATGGAAACGGGTGCACGATCAACTTTTGGTGTCTGTCGGTATTTACCTTCGTTTCGAATCTATTTGGAAATGAATCCCAGATATTTTCTGCACAATTGCAACGTGAACTTGTACAATTTTTGAATAACTCAACAACGAATGATTGTTTTGGAATCTCTCCCTTGCCGAAGTTCTGGTTTTCCGTTTCAAAATCTTGCCCATCTGTGTCTAACATGGATTCTTTATCTCTTCATCCACATAATGTTGTCTTTTCGGCTGAAGCCTACTTTTTTGGTTTTGCACTACCAGACCCAGCGATTCCTGGCACAGCTGTCAGGCAATTCGATTCAAGTCCAGGGATGGGGTATAACAAACAAAATCTTTTGAAAACTTCCGAGATAAGCTTATAAATATCAATGTGTGATCATCAAATTGGTCAGGTTTCCTTAATCCTTAAAGGATGTGCGTTGTAGTGCAATAGATATCACTTCCGAACAGTAAATCGTGGAGTCGAGTTCGAATTCCAGTTGAATTCCTTGCATACACTTACGTGCAGATACTCTTGTGAAAGGTAATAATCCGTCACTTCCCTCCAGTTATGGGTTAAATAACAGGACAGATTGACTTCTATAGCCTTGGCTGGCATCCAGTCTACGGCAGAACGTAATGGTAACCTACTGTGGGATAATCTTCTGCCTAGTCAGTCATGTCTCTTTTGAGACATGATCGCCCAAAGCGTGCATCACTGAATATAACGTTTCTAATGGGCACAAAGTTTTTATATATATTCAGTGTTAAGATTTATTTCTTGCACAAGTAGGCACAAAAAAATAAATCAGTAAAAAGAAAATCATGACTTACTTTCTGCTCCAACGAACTTAAGTTACTGGTGCCTCTGCAACAGGTGTTTACTCGTGAAACCAGATTGCCAACTGGGTCCCAGCCATTCAGTTAGATTAACCAAATGCAAACGACAATTCTACTCCTGCAGCTTCTTCTCTCGCACTTCCCGCGTGTGGAACTCGCTTCCATATTCTTGCTTTCCAGACGGCTACCACCTCCAGGAATTTAAATGCAATGTCAATACTCATCTATTAACCACTTGACTATAGTTTTTTCACCACCCCGTATATCCATTCATTTCTCTCCATCTTTGCAACTGTCATCACACCTGTATATCCATCCTTCTCTTGCTCCTTTCTAACTGGTTCGTCTTCCTCTTCACTCTCTTCTAATTAATCTTTTTACTCTTATGTAGCCCCCTGCACATCAGTGGCATTACCGCCTTGCTCGGGGTGATACGATTAAAAAAATATTAAATTGTACCATCGGTGGAAGCTTTACTATCAGATAGCGGAAGGAACAGGAGCAGTTTACATTCGTGATATGGGATCAAATGGCAAGTAAAACAAAATGGGCTGTATGATAATGGCACGAATCTAATTTAAACTGAAAAATGGGAAATCCTCGAAGCAACAGAAGCAGAAAAGCTAATTCGGAAGTTTGCCTTTGGCTGAACTCCGGGTTGAGTCAGGAGAGGACAGTTCAGAAATAGAGGTAAAGCAGCGGCCTTTATTTTCAATTTTTCTGATTGGCCACGCCAGACAGAGTGGAAAGAATATTAGCATAGCTTCTCTTAAACTTATGCCAGCTCTTTCTGTGTCACCAATCTTCTTTAATTTTTCTTCTTCGCCACATTTTCTGTTGTAGAATATACGCGACACGCTGTCATCGGTTTGACGAGGTAATTCGACATTTTCTTCGCTATACATAAGGAAGTGAATTTACAAATTTTCTTTGACAATAAAAATAATAAACACTGTTTATTTATTAGATTGTTTATTTTTATTATTTATTAATTATGTAATTTATTGGAGTCTTGGTAAAACATAACTGCCATTTAATTCAAACTTTATAAGATGGTAAGTAAATAATAAAGTTTTCTTTATTGTTGGTTCGCATATTTTAAATGTTATATTAAATGTTTATAAATTTATAAAGAAAAATTATCTTGGCAGTTATCTCTTTTAAATTGGTAAATGATAAAAACTCTATTATTCCTGTAAATAAACAATCTAATAAATAAATTTAGTGCTTAATATTTTTGCTGTAATTTTTCTCAAAGTCAAACAAATGCATTAACTGACTTTCATTATATGCTTTGGTTTTATTCCAATTGAAATCCTCACTTTTTAAAATAATATACGTTGCCGAAAGACCGAAGGTAATTAAAAAAAACGGTGTCATAGGAGAAAAATCTCCTTTTGACACTATGCCTTATTTCGGACATATTTATCCACGATTGCCAAAAGAAGTTACCTTAATGTAGGTATCCTCATTCATTTTTTATACATACATTTTAAAGTGACTTGTAATAAATAAAAAAGCTTCCTTGACGTGTTAAGTTTAGCTTTAATTGAAAACTAAATTATTAAATTTATTATTTCTAGTAAGCAAAATACTCTGGTGCATCTAAAACCGAAATTATATTGATTAGAGTCTGAAATTTTTGAGAGTTTTTAAAATTTTTCACTTTTTCAGCCATTTTTAAGCGATCGACACATTTGTAAACGAAATTTAATTCTCAGTTTTAAAAATCTCACAGCAATAAAAGATATATCGCTAACACATTATTTTAAGGAAAATTAGCAAATTTTAAAGTTATATTAATCTGATTTGAAACAAATATTTCTTGCTTACTGCCTGAAATGTAGTGTAAACGCATTTCTTAATCACAGTGGTCCTACTTTTCTGATGTGCTGATTGATTACTGGAGGTGTCAAAAAAGTCACGTATTGTTGACCAAAATTAAAATGAATTTATGAAATCGAAATGAACGTTTCTTTTTTTATTTTTAACTACATAGTAAAACTAAAAATGTAACATAACGTTTTCAGCAATTATCAAATATTTTATTGAATTTATTTAGTTTAGCTTTATAGCCTTACGTTTAAAGATGCACTCTGAAAAATAAAAATTAAAATAATACAAAAATTCCTTTTAAATTAATTTTAAAAGTTAAAAACTGAGAATGAAATTAAATAACATGACGGAGGTAACTCAATGATTTATTAAATATTATGGTGTTCATTAATTTATATTTTTAATATCGAGTTTTTCATACTATTCTTTGTTATTACTAATATCATGTTGTATATGATATGGTGAAGTTATCTTATTTATTAAGTGACCTTTTAATGGTATAGCACTTTTGAGATTCCATACTTAAAAAAGGTAGAAATGTTACTTAAAAAAAATAAATTTAAAAATTTTTTTGAAAATCAGGATGCAAAATGATTTGTATTAAGCTTTTAAGTTTTCGATTAATAAATATAATCTTATTTAAATAACCGAATACACAGTAACTGAAAAAAATTAAAAGATTTTTGAAAATTTATAAATCATCATAATTAACAAACAAAAATTTGAAAACAGTTCTTGCAAAAATACATTATTCAACAGAAACACTTTTTCTTCATAATATAAAATCCTTAATATATGTATATATTTAAAAAGTAATTAAAAGCTTGTAGTGAACAAAACAAATTCAAAATTTAAAATCCAAATCTGACTCATTGATTTTGTTAGAAAAAAAACGAATTTTCTGGAATGTCCAAACTTTGCACACAAAACTCGCGAAATTTCACACCTTGATGTGAAATGTTTTTCGGCAAATAGCAAATTAGGAAACCTCTAAAAAAAAGCAACAAAAATCCAAGACTGTTGTCCTCATCTTTATTGCTATGTTTAGTTTTAAGACGTTTCGGACGCTGTATGCTCCAGCCTTCAAAAAGTGTCTAGAAGAAGGCCGAAGCGTACAACGGCTGAAACGTCGAAAACATGGCAATAAAGATGAGGACAACAATCAGAACAATGTAATTAATGCAATATAAACTTGAATATTCAAGTGTCAAAACAAATAAATTTTATACAATCCTATTTAATTTAACAAGTAACATAATTGTCGACAGAAAAAAATGCAAAAACAAAAAAATCATTGTGATTGTGAGGTTAATTAAGCAAGAATAGTCACCTTAAAACAAAACAAAAAAAGACGCAGAAATTAAAAAAAAATATTATTAAAAAAAAACAAAAACAACTCGCTAGATAATATGTCAAGGACTTTTTGCTATTTATTTCAAACACATCGAATAGTGCACAAAACTAGGTTGGGATAAGTAGAAACCTACGATAGAACAGCGTGTTTTTTGGTTATCTTCAAAAAAATTGTTTTCATCTCTACAACAGGAACATAATTAAATTAAATTTAGCGTTTTTTTAAAACCCATCTACTTCTCATCAACTTGCAGATATTTTCAACTATTTTCAAATTATAAAAGTTAAATTATGACTTCATATTTTCAGTCAATATTTTTGTTAATTTATATTAGGAAAATAAAAGTTGGGAGTCAGCATGAAGCTTTACATTTATTAAAGGTTTAAGAACGTCAATGTGGAGACTCACTGGTAAGCCGTTTTGGGTGTAAGTTTTGTTTTAACAATGGTCTCTTTTTTCCCATACTCGATGTAGCATATATATATATATATATATATATTAGCATCTACGCATCGCTCATTCAGTAATGAATTAAATCACTCAGACAACTGGCATATGATACATCATGCGCTGAAAGTCTGCCCCTTTCTACCGAGCGCCCATAGCTCAGGGGTAGAATTACTGACTGACGGGTTTCAATCCTGGGTAAAAGCAATCGGATGTCTAACCGTACTGATAAGCTGTGATACAGCGCAACAGATCTGTCTGCGGATGACTATATATATATATAAAATTTCTTTTACGGACCCTTTTCGCGAGCCGACGCGAAGTTTGTCGTCCAATCGGAAGCTCAGTATTATATCCGGGTGTGAATTCCCAAATGACCTGTTTGGAGCTCTAGAAAACGAAATAAAAGGACGAGACAAGAAGACGGTCGCAGTAGAGAAAATACGAGCATAATTAACACGTCGCTTGACAAACATTAAGCGATCCTATTATTATAGCCTCTCTTTCTCTCTCATCTTCTTTTTTCACTCTTCACTAATCCACTTAATAACTGACCTGTACCCGAAAGACTAAGCGAAGACTTCAAAGACACTCCTAACAAACAAGCGCTCACAAATAGGCATATTAACTTTCAACAATTACTACTATGAACATTTTTAACGACCCTGTACCAACCAAAAGACATTACCTTTATTTGTAAAAACCTCGATATATATATATATATATATATATATATATATATATATATATATATATATATATATACATTGTTGTTTCTATATACAATTTGATTTTCTTGTTTTCTACCCCTCTTATAGTGGGCTATCGACTAACAAGGCCAAATCAAACTAATCTGTTTCAACACATACACATCATTATAACGGACAACCCACTATAACTTTAAAATGGCGTACTTTTAATGCATTTTTTATTTTACTAATCAGAGCAGATTTTCGGACACACACCCACTTTTTGAAAAACAAAATTATATGATTTGCATTCCCCAAAGAGTTCTGCATTTAACTAATAACACAAAGTTTGCGGGCAGTATTGAATTTCTAGAAATATCATGAAATTAATTGGTGGTAGGGTAACAGATGCAAAAAAAATATATATATGTAATTTAACCAAGATTTTCTAAAACTAATAATTTCAAAAATAGCTTCATTCATTTGTGAATAACTTAGTTTCATTAAAATCAGAAGGTATTTCCAAAATAATGTTTTAACTGGTGAAAGAAAAAAGAACTTCGTAATATTATGTTTGTCATTGTAATAAACTCAGGTTAAAATCTGGTTAATTGCTGACGAAAAAAAAAAACTAAACAAGATTTTAACCAAAATTTTGAACTTGTGAGAAAGGATAAGAATTTTTAAAAAATAATTAAAGAATACTTTGATCATTCTCCTTAATAATAACATAAACATTTTGACGATAAAACTTTGCTTTTATTAAGTTTTGGGCCTTTTAACATCATGCTATGCTGTTTTTTTAGAGAATGAGTTGGGGTAGCTACCTTAACGATAAGCTTTTTTGGCAAAAGAAAAAAGACCAAGGAAATGATTTTAATGAAAACAGACTGCTTGAAAGTCGTTAAAAAAAAAGGAACTTGTAATTAGAGGCGAATAAAGAGACGGTTTCTGAACAGTTTCGGGGCTTGCTTATAATCAAGAGAGGTCTCGTTGTTATGTGCACATAGATTTTGGACTTGTTTCAGTGATTTCTTTGTAGTATTTGCAGATTGCTTCGTTAGAGAAAGCTAATATTTCTCGTGATGGTAACGATAGCAACGACGATAAAAGAAGACAAGTAAAAGCGGTTATCCAACCAGGTCTAAATGGATGATAACCATTGTGATTGATTCAAGACCTTATAAGAGATTGGTAAATGATGTGCGTTGTGGTCCAATGGATATCGGCTTGGAAAGAGAGGTCGGGGAGCCGAGTTCGAATTCCAGTTGAATTCCTTGCATTCACTTATGCGCAAATACCCTTCGGAAACGTATTTATCCCTCTCTGCCTTCCAGTTATGGGATAAATAGCAGGACAGATTGGGTTCTATAGACTTGGTTGGCAAACAGTCTACCGCAGAATGCAATGGCAACCTATTGCGGGATAATCTTCTGCTCAGTCAGGCATGTTTCTTTCGAGACATGATCGGCCAAGCATGTATCACGTATGGCACTTAACTAACTGATTGAATATAATAGTTGGATTCATTAAGAATTTTACTGGTCATAAAGTGGGTGATCGGTCTTTATTGTCATAAAGTAATAAACTGATCCCCCACTAATTTGTTTTTTTTTTCAATTGGGGTAGATAGACTAAACTATCGCTCGGTTCACACTCCACCCACATCTATTGAACAGGTGAAGAGTCTCATCTCTTGTTCCCTGTTTAGGATGCGGCTTCCGGTTTTCTCTTTTCTAACCTCACTTTGTTTTTTTGTTTTTTTCAATTGGAGTAGATAGACTAAACTATCGCTCGGTTCACACTCCACCCACATCTATTGAACAGGTGAATAGTCTCATCCCTTGTTCCCTGTTAAGGATGCGGTTTCCGGTTTTCTCTTTTCTAATCTCACTTTGTTTTCTTTTTTCTTTTTTTTTCAATTGGAGTAGATAAACTATCGCCTGGTTCATACTCCACCCAGATCTATTGAACAGGTGAATAGTCTCATCCCTTGTTCCCCGTTTAGGATGCGGTTTCCGGTTTTCTCTTTTCTAATCTCACTTTGTTTTCTTTTTTCTTTTTTTTTTCAATTGGAGTAGATAAACTATCGCCCGGTTCATACTCCACCCACATCTATTGAACAGGTGAAGAGGCTCATACCTTATTTCCTGTTTAGGATGCGGTTTCTGGTTTTCTCTTTTCTAATCTTCTCCCTTTGTTTTTTTTTCAATTGGAGTAGATAGACTAAACTATCGCTCGGTTCACACTCCACCCACATCTATTGAACAGGTGAAGAGGCTCATACCTTATTTCCTGTTTAGGATGCGGTTTCTGGTTTTCTCTTTTCTAATCTTCTCCCTTTGTTTTTTTTTCAATTGGAGTAGATAGACTAAACTATCGCTCGGTTCACACTCCACCCACATCTATTGAACAGGTGAAGAGGCTCATACCTTATTTCCTGTTTAGGATGCGGTTTCTGGTTTTCTCTTTTCTAATCTTCTCCCTTTGTTTTTTTTTTCAATTGGAGTAGATAGACTAAACTATCGCTCGGTTCACACTCCACCCACATCTATTGAACAGGTGAAGAGGCTCATACCTTATTTCCTGTTTAGGATGCGGTTTCTGGTTTTCTCTTTTCTAATCTTCTCCCTTTGTTTTTTTTTTCAATTGGAGTAGATAGACTAAACTATCGCTCGGTTCTCACTCCACCCACATCTATTGAACAGGTGAAGAGACTCATACTTTGTTTCCTGTTTACGATGCGGTTTCCGGTTTTCACTTTTCTAATCTTCTCCCTTTGTTTTTTGTTTTTTTCAATTGGAGTAGATAGACTAAACTATCGCTCGGTTCACACCCCACCCACATCTATTGAACAGGTGAAGAGGCTCATAACTTATTTCCTGTTTAGGATGCGGTTTCCGGTTTTCACTTTTCTAATCTTCTCCCTTTGTTTTTTGTTTTTTTCAATTGGAGTAGATAGACTAAACTATCGCTCGGTTCACACTCCACCCACATCTATTGAACAGGTGAAGAGGCTCATAACTTATTTCCTGTTTAGGATGCGGTTTCCGGTTTTCACTTTTCTAATCTTCTCCCTTTGTTTTTTGTTTTTTTCAATTGGAGTAGATAGACTAAACTATCGCTCGGTTCACACTCCACCCACATCTATTGAACAGGTGAAGAGGCTCATAACTTATTTCCTGTTTAGGATGCGGTTTCCGGTTTTCACTTTTCTAATCTTCTCCCTTTGTTTTTTGTTTTTTTCAATTGGAGTAGATAGACTAAACTATCGCTCGGTTCACACCCCACCCACATCTATTGAACAGGTGAAGAGGCTCATACCTTATTTCCTGTTTAGGATGCGGTTTCCGGTTTTCACTTTTCTAATCTTCTCCCTTTATTTTTTTTTCAATTGGAGTAGATAGACAAAACTATCGCTCGGTTCACACTCCACCCACATCTATTGAACAGGTGAAGAGGCTCATACCTTATTTCCTGTTTAGGATGCGGTTTCTGGTTTTCTCTTTTCTAATCTTCTCCCTTTGTTTTTGTTTTCAATTGGAGTAGATAGACTAAACTATCGCTCGGTTCACACTCCACCCACATCTATTGAACAGGTGAAGAGGCTCATACCTTATTTCCTGTTTAGGATGCGGTTTCCGGTTTTCTCTTTTCTAATCTTCTCCCTTTATTTTTTTTCAATTGGAGTAGATAGACAAAACTATCGCTCGGTTCACACTCCACCCACATCTATTGAACATGTGAAGAGGCTCATAACTTATTTCCTGTTTAGGATGCGGTTTCCGGTTTTCTCTTTTCTAATCTTCTCACTCTTATGTAGCCCCCTGCACATCAATGGCGTTACCGCCTTGCTTGGGGTGGTATGATTAAAAAAAATACTATAATCCATCTCTTCCCCCTTTAGCTAAACTGACTGATTGAATATAATAGTTGGATTCATTAAGGATTTTACTGATCATAAAGTGGGTGATCGGTTTTTATTGTCGTAAAGTAATAAACTGATCCCTCACTAATTACTACTTAATACTATAATCCATCTCTTCCCCCTTCAGCTATAGGTCAAATAATTTGTTCAGATTGGGTTCTATAACCTTGGTTGGCAACCAGTTTTCCGCAGAAAGCAATGGGAACCTACTGCAGGATAATCTTCTGCCGAGTCAGTCATGTCTCTTTCAAGACATGATCGTCCAAAGCGTGTATCACGTATGACACTTAACTGACTGAAGGGAATTGGAAAATGAGAATGCGACACGTGATTTTCAAGGTCCAGAAGAAGAGGTATATATCAGTTTGATGTTTGCTCTCAGACAAGAGAATTTAATATTGGTTTAAGCAGGGTAATGAGATATGCGCCGTGGTGCAGGGGAGATCGGCTCAAAACGAGAAATCAGAGAGTCGAGTTCGAATTCCAGTTGAATTCGTTGTATTCACTTCCGCGCCAATACCCTTGTATCTTCCCTCCAGCTATGGATCAAATATCAGGACAAATTGGGTTCCATAGCCTTGTTTGGCAACCAGTCTACTCTAGAAATTAATGGCAGTCTACTGTGGGAATATCTTCCCTCCAGTCAGTCATGTCTCTTTGGACTGATCTGATCGACGGTTTTGTCAAAGTTTAATCTTTTCGTGACACAATCCAACACTAAGCGCTATAATCCTTTCGACACGTGCTATCTTAATCTACAACCTCTCATTTCATGTGACACATAATATATCAATTCGTCCCAAATCTAGAATATCTTTGTCTGCTTTCTAGTCAATTATTTGATTTGTTGTGGCATTAATTGGATAAACATAATCGTTTATTTCAGGCTCCGTTATCCACGATTCTTGTTTTTGTTTCACTCGTGACAGTGTGGTGATACCGACCGAGCAAAAGCGATGGACCGGATGTTTGCTCTCTCACGACAAAAAGGCAAATGACCGGGTTCGCGCAGATGTTCCGGTTGAAAAATAAAAATTAATCAAATATTAAATTTCCATTTCGTGAGCTTACGCAAAATTTATTTATCAGCCAATGGGAAGCCCAGAATCAAATACAAATGTGTAATCCCAAACGAGCTGCTGGTGATCCATAAAGCAGATATAAAAAGCGGATACAGACAGACCCCAGCAAGCAAACCTCAGGAGAAGAGTGTAATCAAT
Source organism: Ascarosepion bandense (assembly GCA_037127315.1). Classification (NCBI taxonomy): domain Eukaryota; kingdom Metazoa; phylum Mollusca; class Cephalopoda; order Sepiida; family Sepiidae; genus Ascarosepion; species Ascarosepion bandense. The sequence goes on along the minus strand of JBBBDQ010001748.1, from coordinate 88,396 downwards.
ATCCCCTTGACCTAAGTCAATTGGCTACTACACTTGCCTCTTTCTTTCTCCCCTGTTTCAAAACTACTTACTGACCTAAGGAGCGACTACATCAAAGACATTCCTCATTTACACGCTCCCCACATTCCTAAGCCTTACATCACTTTCAGCTTATTATTTGCCATGAACATTTTAACCTCCGTTGGACCTATACTTCAAGTTATTACTTTAATTGTAAAAACCTAAATTGATATGTGTATGTATAAAAATGTTATTTCTCAACTCAATTTGCTTTTCTTGATTTTATAATCATTTTATGACTTATGGTGGGCTATCTACCACAAAGCTAAATTCCGTTAACCTGCAACAATATACAGCTACCTTCACCAGAACGGACTCCCACTACAACCGAGAAGAATAATAGATAAGCAACCCGCTATAACATTAAGTCTGTACATTTGTTTTTCTTACATGACAAACATTCTATATGACAGTTGTAAGCGCTATTTGAAGGCATCTTAATATCAATTAGCAGGAAACTAAACACACTAGAAATTAGGCAGTGAGAAATGACCCAGGTGTCCAGGGAAAGCGTGTTTATCCTACATGTAATTAATTGACCTTGTTAAGAACAGGCAAAATATCAAATGATATGATCAATGAAGTCCGTGACTGAGGGACATAGGTAATGAAACGGCATTATTAAAAGTTCAGATGAATTGACATTTGTTTGATATTTTTAGCTGTTGACATTTAACGATCGGCTGAGGCAAGATTTGTAATCATTATTATAGTGGAACCTGTAGATGTTTATCTTCACATACTGGCCTACATCTGTCCCTTTTAGCATAATGTCACCTGAGTATCTGCAAGAACTGTTGTTTAGGATACAAGCAAAATTACCTTAAAGCTTGATGCTACGAGCTGTCACTGTGGATAGATTATGGCTTTGTTATATTTACCTGAGATACACTACTCGGATGAACGAGGGTAAGTTATTGGTATTAATATCCCCACCTTTATTGAATCAGAAAATCACATTCGAAGTGTTTAGGAAAAGTAATTTTTTTTCCAGTCGAGTTAACCTCAAGCAAGGCAGCAAAGCACAAGGAGTTACTAGGTGTGAAAGAGAAACAGACACACTACCAACGAGCAAGGAAAAAGTAGTGTAATCAGAAGGACAACAGATAGCGATTGACATTGCATTTACATTTTTAAATATTGCTAGTTAGCTAGAAAGTATAGAGCCGGGAGGGAGTTCTACAAGCGAGAAGTGCGATAAAAGAAACTTTAAGCATAGAACGTACACTTACATCTAACCAAGTCAACTGTACATTGGTGAGATCTCGTTTTCAGTCTAGTATTGGGATTAAATTTAAAAAGTCTAAGCACTATAGCGAAGAGATTATCTAAAGAGTTACCATGAAAATATTCATAGAAAAGACACGCTGGTAGAAAAGACGAGACGGCAGATCAGAACCAATAATATTGCTGGTTCTTCTTTGGGTTTTATCAAGGATCTCTAGACATATATATTTATTTTGAATTACAACGCTTCCTCTGGTGTGGACACCATAAATTTAGTTCTACTTTCATTAAAAAAATATGTCTTCCGCTTCTAACTTATATCTGGTAACTACTTCTCTCTTTCCTTCTATAGGCTTTGGGAGACTGTCCTTCATCAGTGTATCAGAGTTGTTTTCGACTTGAAGGCACATTGCAAATCATAGTGATTTATCATCTTTAGTGTTGTAGATTCCGGGTGAAGAAACACACAAAAATAATGAACAACAAAGCAGATATTTGAGATAAAAAAAATAGGTTATATTAAACGTAAAGATACAAACTGGAACGTAGGTTAGTAATCCAGGAATACGATTAGTAAGGAATATATATATATAAGTCTTTGAAGTGAAGCCGTGCTGAAATTAGAATATCCGCGTACTACTATTCTGACTGAGTGGAGCTCAGGGCTACTGTAACTACTGACGCGGTATTCTCTGTGTAACTTCGGTATCTCTCGCTAACTTACGGATCTCTATGGTACTCTTCTGTTCTCGTACAATGTCGACTGTTCTCTTTATGGAAGGAGTATATGTATACTCAAGTCAAGTCCATTATCATAGAAAAAGGGGAGACCCCACAACATTTAGTATGGCAACTCTTTTCCGAGACTGCCCACCTTCTCAGGCCCATCTATTTCTAGCACTCATAGAGCCCACCTGTGATGTATACTGCAATTAAGCTGATTTAATCCACTAGGATTTTCATTAACCTTCAGCAAAACTTCTATTCATATGGTTTTGAATTCAGCGTTGTCCTTTGTTTAAACCGGTTGTCCACGAAGTCTATTTAGTCTAGTCTGTCATGCTATTTAACCCATAGCTGGTGAGTAAAAGATGGATTCATATTTTTCCCAAGTATGAAGTTGTAAGTAAAGTTATTCACCAGAATTTGATCTCGCATAGACATTTAGGTAGTGAAATAGTTAAGAGGCTTGGAACAAGAAAATCCACACTGTCTCGATAAAATTAAGTCCATTATATATATTTAAAAATAAAGTCTTAGATAGATATAGATAGATGTGGACATGAGAATGAGCACATTATATATATTGAAAAGGAAATGCAGTTAATCATATCCGTTGTCAAGGACTATGGCGTTACTGATAGTCATTGTTGATTATTTTATTTGCTTTGTCTAAAGTAGTATATGTTGTATATAGTGCATATATTTGAATCTTTCATGGTGGCATTTTACAGGATATTCGTTCTTAGTTTTCGGTTTTTAAGTAACGTCGTAAAAAATGCTTTTCGTGCCTGCAATTGGAGATATGTTCTGATCGTTTATTTAGTATTTGTGTTTGTTTAAGAATGTGATTATGGATATTTTCTCCAAACAGAGTTTACAGTTTTGGGAATTATTGTTGTAATCTTAATCTGTTCTCTTTATTTTCCATAATACATTAGGTGTGATTTGGATTTTGTTTTTAATTTGCCATAGGAAGCATTAAGCGGTTTGCGAAGAATATTTGGCGTGTGTATTTTCTGTTTCTTTCAGTAATTCCTATGTATATTCTTTCTTTGCTATCAACTGATTTTACAGTAGCTTGGTATATTGCATTGCTTTGCAAGTAATTGCCATTTAAAGGACATTTGTTCTTTGCTCTGCAATTACAAGTGAGTTTGGTTTGTGCCGGTGGCTTGTTGATTATTTTTCTGGTAGATTCTTTAATGATTCGTATAATGTTTTAGGTGTAACAATAGCTGATTTTTATTGTGTGGATATTAAATGATATATCTGGAGAGTGCTCGGTGGAGCAAGTGTTTGTTTATGAGTATAATTAATATTTGCCTACGTTTGTTTCTTACTTTTTGTTGAATCCTAACATGTTTCTTTTCTTTTTAGAATCTTTGAACTGTGTAATATATATATATATATATATATATATATATATATATATATATATATATATTCAGATACTTTAATCCAAGCGGAAAAAGCAGGAAGTTAAATTCCAAAAACCCGATCCTAATTAATATCAAAATTTTATTTTAATATTAAAAAAATGATACAGGAAGAAAGCTCCATGTAATAAAATATTACAGAGCAAATATAAATTAAAATAGGATTAATTCAAGGATGTTGAATGACCATTTCGATATGAAAATCCGCACGGGGGAAAACACATCACCTCAGCAACAAAAAAATCTTTTCGGAAACTGGAGAAAAATCAGTCAATTTTTCCTTTTTAAATAGATTTGCAAAAAAAATTAAAAGAAAAAAAAAAGAAAAAGAAAAGAAAAAGATAAAATAAAATAATATATATATATATATATATATATATATATATATATATATATATATATATATATATTTCATTTATAAACGAGTTTTCCACCACGAGTGGTTTCTTCAGGCGATTTTCAATGACTGATTTTACCTTTTACTGTTTTTCTTTTTAAGAACGCTCTTGTAACTGCGTTTTATTTCACGTGGCAGACAATTTAAACAATGATAATAATAACTCGTTTATAAATTAAAAATATTCAAAAGGTCTACAATATAATTGTATAGAACACTTTTTAATACAAATGTGTACTGGTCTAACCCTATTAGGACCCAAGACTAAGTATTTAACAATATATATATATATATATATATATATATATATATATATATATATATATATATATATATATGACATTTTTATTACTTCAAACGTCATTATAGCCATAGGTACTCGTATCCGAAACAAACAAACTCATTTTTACGTTTTTTATTGAAACAACTGATCTTTTTAAGCAAAATTTTTCCCCCGCAAAAAAGATTTGAGAGCGAGAGAGAGAGAGAGAGAGAGAGAGAGAGAGAGAGTGAGTGAGTTCTTGAACACAAAGAAGGGAAAACACGCCAAGGTGGCATCTGTTTTGGGCGACAGATATGAAAAAGGAAAACTTGAGAGATAAGATTTAATTACTTGTTTTCGCTGATTCATCTTGTCAACTAAAGATAGAGAAGTCCATTAAAGAAGCAGCTATTTTGAGTTGAAAGTCGTTGAAATTGATTTGGATTTTTACAAAATCGGTGTTGCCTGTTCACGGAGGTAACTGTCTATTGCCCAAACGCATGAGTAGACCACAAGCACTAACTAGTTCTCTTTTTCCCCTCGGATATCAACAGTAAAAGAACTACTGTAATTCCGACTAATCCAACCAAATACTGGAAAGGAAGTTCTTAGATTGTTGAAAGTAAAATTTGTCAAATATTTTTATTTTCCTATTCGAAGCAGATTTTCGAAAAACAGCTATTTTTTTAAAAACAAAATTAGATGGTTTACATCCCCCTAAGAGTCTTGCATTAAACTAATAACACAAGGTTTGCGGGTCGTACTGAATTTCCAGAAATATCATGACATTAATTGAACTGGAGTAATAGATGTAAAAAAAAGATTTTCTAAAAATAATAATTTCAAAATAGCTTAATTCATTTGTGAATATGTCCTGAAAATTTAATTAAAATCCTACAATTATTTGATTTTTGCAAGAATTTACAAATTAACTGTTTATTGCCCAAACACATATGTAGATCACAAGCACAAACTGCTTCTCTTTACTTTCCTCGGATATCACCAGTAAAATAACTGTAATTCTGACTGTTTGGCTAATACAACCAAATACTAGAAAGAAAGTTCATAGATTGTTGAAAAAAAATTGTCAAATATTCTTCAACCTTTCAATGCCACCGTTTTGTGTCATTCCAACCTAAGTCATCAGACGTTACTTTAACTTGATGATACTAACCCAGCTTGTAATTGTTGGCGTCTCAACGGAATGTATCTTCAGCATTAAGAAAACCTTCACATCAAGAATAACATACACTACAATGGTCGGTGTCCAGGTAGCGATCACTCGCGTCAATCGGGTCATCCTTGAAGCTGAGACCTGCTAGTAGTGGGCGTGAGTTTTAGTTTCAGTCGGTAGGAGATCCAAAGCAAGAGGTAGAGCGTTCTAAGTTGCCACCTTGACCTTTTCAGGTAAAAACAAAAGGTAAAAATGCTTTCTAACAGATAAAGCAGTTTGCCTTGTAAATATTTATACAGTCCTTTCACCATTCCGGGGTGAAAGATTGGTTTGGAACAAATGTTAGTAGTATTTGAATATGTGATTTCGTTTCACACGTGACTGGAATTTATTTAATTTATATTTATTCTGAAAGGAACTTTTCAACTCGCCTTTCTTTATCATTCGTCCGTGGATTGTAAAGTCTAAATGATTTTACGCTTTCATCATTTGATGCAATTTTATTTCCTTTAAGAAAAAATAATGTAAAACACACACACACACACACACACACACACACACACACACACACACACACACACACACAAAACAAAACAAAAAAACAAAAAAAAACACAAATATATGCGCCATTTATGGAGATGGTGCTGTAGCTGAAAATAACCCAAATCGAAACGTTGAATAAGAATATTCTAGGATCGCTATTATGTTTGGTTGTTTTATTTATTTATTTTTATTTTTTCACCCCAAGCAAGGCATTCTACTGCCACTATTGCGCTTGGGGCTACATAGGGGAAGGTAAATAGGAAGAGTGGTTAGATATAGGAAATGTCAGAAGGGGGGTGATAGGTAGTTGAGAGGATGGGAAGAGTGTTTGAAAGAATGGAAGCGAGTTAGTTTGTTAGGAGGTGTCTATTGACCTTACATTTAAACTCCTGGAGATTGTAGCCGTCGGGGAAGCAGTCATGTGGAAGGGAATTCCACAATCGGGAAGTACGAGAAAAATAAACTGTTGGAGTAGAAGCTGCGGCTGCATTTTATCGGTTTCACTGTAAAAGGGTGGGATCTAGTTACTGATGTAGTATCTCGTGCTAATTCGAACATAGGGGGCACCAGTGATCTACGTTCATCGGAGCAGAAGCCATGAAAGTATTTATAGAAGAGACACAGGGAAGCCACGTCGCGCCGGTGAGAGAGAGACTGCAGGCGGTCTGCCAAGTCAGTATCGATCACATTACAGACCCTCCGCTGTACCTTGTCGAGAAGCCCAAGGAGAATAGCAGGGGCACCCGACCAGATATGGCAACAGTATTCAATGCACGGGCGGATGGTAGATTTACAAAATGTGCAGGATAGATTCAGACGGAAAACCTCCGGGCCCTGCACAGAGTACCGACTTTCATAGCAGCAGATTTAGCAATGGATTCGATATAGTCATTCCACTTGAGGTCTGCTGAAAGTGTGAGACCAAGGAGGCGCAGTGTTTTACTCTCTGGGAGGCAAGCCTGGTCCATGCTAATGGGAGGTAGGTGCAGTTGTCTATGATGGTTAATTGATAGTAGCTTCGTTTTAGAAGCATTAAAATTGACGAGCCATTTCTTACCCCAGTCCACTACGGATTGGAGGTCTTTTTCAAGCTCGCCTGCAAGGTTAGCTTTGTCGCCCACACCAGAGTTTTGATCGAGGCGAGAGTAAACTGTAGTGTCATCGGCGTACATACCTACTTGGGATATTATGGTATCGGGATGGTATCTGCGATATTTTCAATTAAAAAACGAAGAAGAATTTTTAATGAACTATCAGAAACGATGAAAAGTAGATTGTTTAAGAAAACGTGGAGCAGAGAATGTAATGGGAAAACGACCCCACCTAAAAAATGATGCTATCTATCTAGTGAGATTAGTAGGGTATTTTGCAAGATCAAGCGTTGAATTACCTTATTTTGATCATTTTGAAATCGTTAAGCTGCCTAAAAAATAGCAAAACATATTAAAAATTTAGTAAAAAATCTGATATATAATAAATATTATCAGTCTTATTGCTAATATTGTTTTACTTTTATTCTTATATATATATATATATATATATATATATATATATATTCATATATATATATACTTATATATTTATATATATATATATATATATATATATATATATTTATATATATATATATATATATTCATATATATATATATATTCATATATATATATAAATATATAAATATATATATATTTATATATTATATATATATATGAATATATATATATATATATTCATATATATATATATATGAATATATATATATATATAAATATATAAATATATATATATATATATCATATATATATATATATATTCATATATATATATACATATATATATAAATATATAAATATATATATATATATTCATATATATATATAAATATATAAATATATATATATATATATATATATATATATAAATATGTAAATATATATATATATATATATATATATAACTCTATCGGCTTGAATAATTTCGAGAAATTTTGTTGGGAAAATGTGTCATTCGGCAAGATTCGAACCTACGGCGTCTAACAAAATATGGGTAGCCCTCAATTGCTCTGATGCGTCTTAACCGCTCAACCACGAATAATTTCCCAGTCTAAATGAAGCCTGTTGAACAACATTTCTAAAAAATCTTCTGGCCGGTGGGGTTATATATATTGAGTATTTACTCAAATGTGAGTATCTATTAAAAATAATGTTCAAACAAGTAAATCAAAATATGTCATTTGTTAATCCATTTACGAAATCTGCCGAACATTCCGTAATATATATATATATATATATATATATATATATATGTGTGTGTGTGTGTGTGTGTGTGTGTGTGTAAATTTTTCCTTTATATAAGTTTGTATTATTGTCTTTATTGGAAGTATTTTCATGCATTGTTTCTTCATTTGTGATCATATTTTTACCTTCAGTTGCATATTCAGATAGAAATTCTCGAATGTATGATTACTTTTGTTTAACGTTACTCGGTATCATCGACTTTTGCTTTTTTGGTTTATTGCTTAGTGAACATTGCACATTAGATAATTTCAGACAGTTTAGTATGAAAGTAACTACGAGAGACAATCCCTAGTCTCCCCCATCTATGATCTTTTATTTCTTTACACTTACTACAACATTTATTTCATTAAGAATAAATTACTTCCTAGTTTTGGATCTCCGAACTCTTTATAAACAGGCGGAAAAGGTAATTTTGATTCAAATAATTCATGATGATGATGTTAATAAACATCGAAAAAATAAATATTTGGAATATTCATTATCCAAAAACAATAATAATTTTCTTATAGTTTTTATCTTAGTCGTTTATCTTTTCTCGGGTAAACATGATATTCGACGGTCTTTAGAAATTGTTTAAACAGGTTGAAACAGCTGAGTACTAAACAATACAATCGTTATTGAACAAGTTTGGTATTAATCAGTTGGCATACTTTGGTAATCCGAAAAATCTTGTAAAAATCTTTTGAGTGGGGTCTGTGGGGAACATTGCAAGTCTGAACTAGAATGTTTAATATCCTGGCTTTGACCTGTCGACTAGAATTTTTTTCTTTTCAATCTGAATAAAAAAGTCATCTGGAGTTAACCAGATAGAAAACATGGATAAGGAAAGCCGATGAACATATCGGCTCAAACATTTTATCATAAACAACTAATATTGAGCTAATGAAGAATTTTTAAATGAAATATCAGAAACGATGAAAAGTGGATTGTTTAAAAAAAATGTGAAGGAAGAAAGGTAATGGAAAAAACAAAAAACCGAAAAAAAATGATGCTATCTATCTAGTAAGATTAGTAGAGTATTTTGCAAGATCAAGCGTTGAATTACCTTATTTTGATCATTTTGAAATCGTTAAGCTGTCTAGAAAATAGCGAAACATATTGACATGGCACGTGTGGTTGAATAAATCTAAGTACAATAATTAAATAATGACTTTGAAATTTATTCAAAAATGCATGTGGGAGATACCAGAATCAAGCAAGTACAAAGATTTAAATACTTAGGAAGATGGAAAGTGCGTCACGGAGATCCGAACGCGAATTGGCATGGCAAAGGACGCGTTCCAGAAGCTGAGCAAAAGACTAACACACCGGAAAATCTCACTGGAAACAAAGAAAAGAGTGCTGGACTGCTACGTGATGTCAGTTCTTCAATACGGCAGCGAATGCTGGACAATATCATCGAAAATGAGGAAAAAACTGGAAGCAGCGGAAATGTGGTTCTACAGAAGGATGCTGAGGATATCGTGGACTGAGCATGGAAGCAACGATGAGGTGTTGGAAAGAATGGCAACAAAGAGGAAATTGATACTGAGCATCAGGAAGAGACAACTGAAGTTCCTGGGAGACGCAATGAGGAAGGAGAGCCTGGAGAACCTGATACTGACTGGACAGAGAGAAGGAAGGAGAGACAGGGGAAGGCAGCGGATAACATATCTGCAGGGCCTGATCAGGTGGTTGACGGAACGGGGGTTGACAGGAGTAACGGGAGCAAACATACTAGGAGCCACAAGGGATAGGGAGAGGTGGAGAACCATGATCGCCTACGTCCTGAAAGGACAGGGTACATAGAAGAAGAAGAAGAAGAAGAAGAAGAAGAAGGAACTTTTGTTCCTGTTCAATTATTTTATATAAGGCGAAGAAAAACAAGAAGGAAAAAGAACTTCATAAGGTTGAATTCCCATCTCATAATTTTTTTCTTTACAGAAATGAAAAAAATAAAAAACATGCAAGACATTGAAATATATTTAGCAAAACAATCAGTTAAAAGATATTTATGATATATCTATTAAATCCTATAGTTTCTGTATACATGTATTGATGGGTGTGGAAACCTGCATATCTGCTTCTGATTCTCAAAGCTTTCGTGTCTTTGTGAAATTTCATAATGGTTTACCTGAGTTGCTATTGTTCCCGCAAGAGAATTCATTGATTTTCTTTGGTATACATTTGCAACAAACAGTTTTTTTGTTGTGTGATTCTTTGAAAGTAACAGGCTGACGTATGACAAATTAGGGCTAAGATGGAGGCTATTTAAAAAAAAGAGTCCACCAAAATCCAATGAAAGCGAAAAATATAAGCAAATAATTATTTCACAGTGAAAATGGTATAAAAATTCATGTGAGTATTAATAAATCCATATATATATATATATATATATATATATATATATATATATAACTAAATTCTTTACAAAAAACCAATGTAGTGTACCAATTTACATGCCCATTCAGAGATTGCATCTCTGATACTAATCAAAAACCTAGTACATATATTTGTTTTACTACAACCACGCTCTCCCGTAGACTTACATGTCATCTTTCTGATCAGAGTACTATTAAACAACATTTCTCTGAAAAACATAAACATGTAGGTAATATCAGACAGATTTTGGTCAACAATACGGTAATCCTTACTCATACACACAGTAAGAGGAACCTGCAGATATTGGAGGCCATGTACATCAAATCAAAACAACCAACACTCAATAAAATCAACTTTAAAACAGGAAATAACATATTACATTGCATTTGACTACATGTTTTGTTGTCATTTCGCGCTATCCCGCGGTGTGACGTCATAAAACCGCATCGCAAACTTAAGAACTGCGTTTATTATTTTTGGTAACTATTGCCGTTGCCAAGCGGAGTTTTATGTCAACACAAAACAAAATCGTCGGTGATGGTGGATTTTATAATATTTCAGTTTAAACAACCTCTTCTGAAGACGGCTCATGTGAGCCGAAAGCTTAGAAGAAAACCAATAAATAATTATCCAAATGTTGGAGAATTTTTGTCTTTATTTTCACCTGAAAGTAAAGCAAAAATACGACGTTTAGAACGGCTCATGATTAAACATAATAGACATTCATTGTCTCTTATATTTAATAGAATATGTTTAGAAAATTACTTGCTGCCTCGATATACTATATATATATATATATATATATATATATATATATATAATGTTATATTGTACTATTACTAAAAATTACTCTTTGTTTTCATTTCTGTAGTTTACTGGAAGAAAAAAAATTTACAAATCAACCATCCGCCCATGTATTGAATACTGTTGTCAAATTTGGTCAGGCGCCTCTGCTATTCATCTTCAATTTCTCGACTGGATCCCGAGCAAAATCTGCAATGTAATCGGTTTCGACCTGGTAGCTCGACTCCAGCCACTTTCTCACCGACGAGTTGTGGCTTCCTTCTGTCTCTTCTACAAACTTTTTCATGGCTTCTCCTCCGACGAACTTAGTTCCCTAATGCCCCTTCTATAAGAATTTACTTTTGTTTAACGTTACTCGGGATCATCGACTTTTGCTTTTTTTGGCTTATTGGTTAGTGAACATTGCACATTAGATAATTTCAGACAGTTTAGTATGAAAGTAACTACGAGAAACAATCCCTAGTCTCCCCCATCTATGATCTTTTATTTCTTTACACTTACTACAACATTTATTTCATTAAGAATAAATTACTTCCTAGTTTTGGATCTCCGAACTCTTTATAAACAGGCGGAAAAGGTAATTTTGATTCAAATAATTCATGATGATGATGTTAATAAACATCGAAAAAATAAATATTTGGAATATTCATTATCCAAAAACAATAATAATTTTCTTATAGTTTTTATCTTAGTCGTTTATCTTTTCTCGGGTAAACATGATATTCGACGGTCTTTAGAAATTGTTTAAACAGGTTGAAACAGCTGAGTACTAAACAATACAATCGTTATTGAACAAGTTTGGTATTAATCAGTTGGCATACTTTGGTAATCCGAAAAATCTTGTGAAAATCTTTTGAGTGGGGTCTGTGGGGAACATTGCAAGTCTGAACTAGAATGTTTAATATCCTGGCTTTGACCTGTCGACTAGAATTTTTTTCTTTTCAATCTGAATAAAAAAGTCATCTGGAGTTAACCAGATAGAAAACATGGATAAGGAAAGCCGATGAACATATCGGCTCAAACATTTTATCATAAACAACTAATATTGAGCTAATGAAGAATTTTTAAATGAAATATCAGAAACGATGAAAAGTGGATTGTTTAAAAAAAATGTGAAGGAAGAAAGGTAATGGAAAAAACGAAAAACCGAAAAAAAATGATGCTATCTATCTAGTAAGATTAGTAGAGTATTTTGCAAGATCAAGCGTTGAATTACCTTATTTTGATCATTTTGAAATCGTTAAGCTGTCTAGAAAATAGCGAAACATATTGACATGGCACGTGTGGTTGAATAAATCTAAGTACAATAATTAAATAATGACTTTGAAATTTATTCAAAAATGCATGTGGGAGATACCAGAATCAAGCAAGTACAAAGATTTAAATACTTAGGAAGATGGAAAGTGCGTCACGGAGATCCGAACGCGAATTGGCATGGCAAAGGACGCGTTCCAGAAGCTGAGCAAAAGACTAACACACCGGAAAATCTCACTGGAAACAAAGAAAAGAGTGCTGGACTGCTACGTGATGTCAGTTCTTCAATACGGCAGCGAATGCTGGACAATATCATCGAAAATGAGGAAAAAACTGGAAGCAGCGGAAATGTGGTTCTACAGAAGGATGCTGAGGATATCGTGGACTGAGCATGGAAGCAACGATGAGGTGTTGGAAAGAATGGCAACAAAGAGGAAATTGATACTGAGCATCAGGAAGAGACAACTGAAGTTCCTGGGAGACGCAATGAGGAAGGAGAGCCTGGAGAACCTGATACTGACTGGACAGAGAGAAGGAAGGAGAGACAGGGGAAGGCAGCGGATAACATATCTGCAGGGCCTGATCAGGTGGTTGACGGAACGGGGGTTGACAGGAGTAACGGGAGCAAACATACTAGGAGCCACAAGGGATAGGGAGAGGTGGAGAACCATGATCGCCTACGTCCTGAAAGGACAGGGTACATAGAAGAAGAAGAAGAAGAAGAAGAAGGAACTTTTGTTCCTGTTCAATTATTTTATATAAGGCGAAGAAAAACAAGAAGGAAAAAGAACTTCATAAGGTTGAATTCCCATCTCATAATTTTTTCTTTACAGAAATGAAAAAAATAAAAAACATGCAAGACATTGAAATATATTTAGCAAAACAATCAGTTAAAAGATATTTATGATATATCTATTAAATCCTATAGTTTCTGTATACATGTATTGATGGGTGTGGAAACCTGCATATCTGCTTCTGATTCTCAAAGCTTTCGTGTCTTTGTGAAATTTCATAATGGTTTACCTGAGTTGCTATTGTTCCCGCAAGAGAATTCATTGATTTTCTTTGGTATACATTTGCAACAAACAGTGTTTTTGTTGTGTGATTCTTTGAAAGTAACAGGCTGACTTATGACAAATTAGGGCTAAGATGGAGGCTATTTAAAAAAAAAGAGTCCACCAAAATCCAATGAAAGCGAAAAATATAAGCAAATAATTATTTCACAGTGAAAATGGTATAAAAATTCATGTGAGTATTAATAAATCCATATATATATATATATATATATATATATATATATATATATATATAACTAAATTCTTTACAAAAAACCAATGTAGTGTACCAATTTACATGCCCATTCAGAGATTGCATCTCTGATACTAATCAAAAACCTAGTACATATATTGGTTTTACTACAACCACGCTCTCCCGTAGACTTACATGTCATCTTTCTGATCAGAGTACTATTAAACAACATTTCTCTGAAAAACATAAACATGTAGGTAATATCAGACAGATTTTGGTCAACAATACGGTAATCCTTACTCATACACACAGTAAGAGGAACCTGCAGATATTGGAGGCCATGTACATCAAATCAAAACAACCAACACTCAATAAAATCAACTTTAAAACAGGAAATAACATATTACATTGCATTTGACTACATGTTTTGTTGTCATTTCGCGCTATCCCGCGGTGTGACGTCATAAAACCGCATCGCAAACTTAAGAACTGCGTTTATTATTTTTGGTAACTATTGCCGTTGCCAAGCGGAGTTTTATGTCAACACAAAACAAAATCGTCGGTGATGGTGGATTTTATAATATTTCAGTTTAAACAACCTCTCTGAAGACGACTTATGTGAGCCGAAAGCTTAGAAGAAAACCAATAAATAATTATCCAAATGTTGGAGAATTTTTGTCTTTATTTTCACCTGAAATTAAAGCAAAAATACGACGTTTAGAACGGCTCATGATTAAACATAATAGACATTCATTGTCTCTTATATTTAATAGAATATGTTTAGAAAATTACTTGCTGCCTCGATATACTATATATATATATATATATATATATATATATATATATATATATATAATGTTATATTGTACTATTACTAAAAATTACTCTTTGTTTTCATTTCTGTAGTTTACTGGAAGAAAAAAAATTTACAAATCAACCATCCGCCCATGTATTGAATACTGTTGTCAAATTTGGTCAGGCGCCTCTGCTATTCATCTTCAATTTCTCGACTGGATCCCGAGCAAAATCTGCAATGTAATCGGTTTCGACCTGGTAGCTCGACTCCAGCCACTTTCTCACCGACGAGTTGTGGCTTCCTTCTGTCTCTTCTACAAACTTTTTCATGGCTTCTCCTCCGACGAACTTAGTTCCCTAATGCCCCTTCTATAAGAATTTACTTTTGTTTAACGTTACTCGGGATCATCGACTTTTGCTTTTTTTGGCTTATTGGTTAGTGAACATTGCACATTAGATAATTTCAGACAGTTTAGTATGAAAGTAACTACGAGAAACAATCCCTAGTCTCCCCCATCTATGATCTTTTATTTCTTTACACTTACTACAACATTTATTTCATTAAGAATAAATTACTTCCTAGTTTTGGATCTCCGAACTCTTTATAAACAGGCGGAAAAGGTAATTTTGATTCAAATAATTCATGATGATGATGTTAATAAACATCGAAAAAATAAATATTTGGAATATTCATTATCCAAAAACAATAATAATTTTCTTATAGTTTTTATCTTAGTCGTTTATCTTTTCTCGGGTAAACATGATATTCGACGGTCTTTAGAAATTGTTTAAACAGGTTGAAACAGCTGAGTACTAAACAATACAATCGTTATTGAACAAGTTTGGTATTAATCAGTTGGCATACTTTGGTAATCCGAAAAATCTTGTGAAAATCTTTTGAGTGGGGTCTGTGGGGAACATTGCAAGTCTGAACTAGAATGTTTAATATCCTGGCTTTGACCTGTCGACTAGAATTTTTTTCTTTTCAATCTGAATAAAAAAGTCATCTGGAGTTAACCAGATAGAAAACATGGATAAGGAAAGCCGATGAACATATCGGCTCAAACATTTTATCATAAACAACTAATATTGAGCTAATGAAGAATTTTTAAATGAAATATCAGAAACGATGAAAAGTGGATTGTTTAAAAAAAATGTGAAGGAAGAAAGGTAATGGAAAAAACGAAAAACCGAAAAAAAATGATGCTATCTATCTAGTAAGATTAGTAGAGTATTTTGCAAGATCAAGCGTTGAATTACCTTATTTTGATCATTTTGAAATCGTTAAGCTGTCTAGAAAATAGCGAAACATATTGACCTGGCACGTGTGGTTGAATAAATCTAAGTACAATAATTAAATAATGACTTTGAAATTTATTCAAAAATGCATGTGGGAGATACCAGAATCAAGCAAGTACAAAGATTTAAATACTTAGGAAGATGGAAAGTGCGTCACGGAGATCCGAACGCGAATTGGCATGGCAAAGGACGCGTTCCAGAAGCTGAGCAAAAGACTAACACACCGGAAAATCTCACTGGAAACAAAGAAAAGAGTGCTGGACTGCTACGTGATGTCAGTTCTTCAATACGGCAGCGAATGCTGGACAATATCATCGAAAATGAGGAAAAAACTGGAAGCAGCGGAAATGTGGTTCTACAGAAGGATGCTGAGGATATCGTGGACTGAGCATGGAAGCAACGATGAGGTGTTGGAAAGAATGGCAACAAAGAGGAAATTGATACTGAGCATCAGGAAGAGACAACTGAAGTTCCTGGGAGACGCAATGAGGAAGGAGAGCCTGGAGAACCTGATACTGACTGGACAGAGAGAAGGAAGGAGAGACAGGGGAAGGCAGCGGATAACATATCTGCAGGGCCTGATCAGGTGGTTGACGGAACGGGGGTTGACAGGAGTAACGGGAGCAAACATACTAGGAGCCACAAGGGATAGGGAGAGGTGGAGAACCATGATCGCCTACGTCCTGAAAGGACAGGGTACATAGAAGAAGAAGAAGAAGAAGAAGAAGAAGAAGAAGAAGGAACTTTTGTTCCTGTTCAATTATTTTATATAAGGCGAAGAAAAACAAGAAGGAAAAAGAACTTCATAAGGTTGAATTCCCATCTCATAATTTTTTCTTTACAGAAATGAAAAAAATAAAAAACATGCAATACATTGAAATATATTTAGCAAAACAATCAGTTAAAAGATATTTATGATATATCTATTAAATCCTATAGTTTCTGTATACATGTATTGATGGGTGTGGAAACCTGCATATCTGCTTCTGATTCTCAAAGCTTTCGTGTCTTTGTGAAATTTCATAATGGTTTACCTGAGTTGCTATTGTTCCCGCAAGAGAATTCATTGATTTTCTTTGGTATACATTTGCAACAAACAGTTTTTTTGTTGTGTGATTCTTTGAAAGTAACAGGCTGACGTATGACAAATTAGGGCTAAGATGGAGGCTATTTAAAAAAAAGAGTCCACCAAAATCCAATGAAAGCGAAAAATATAAGCAAATAATTATTTCACAGTGAAAATGGTATAAAAATTCATGTGAGTATTAATAAATCCATATATATATATATATATATATATAACTAAATTCTTTACAAAAAACCAATGTAGTGTACCAATTTACATGCCCATTCAGAGATTGCATCTCTGATACTAATCAAAAACCTAGTACATATATTGGTTTTACTACAACCACGCTCTCCCGTAGACTTACATGTCATCTTTCTGATCAGAGTACTATTAAACAACATTTTTCTGAAAAACATAAACATGTAGGTAATATCAGACAGATTTTGGTCAACAATACGGTAATCCTTACTCATACACACAGTAAGAGGAACCTGCAGATATTGGAGGCCATGTACATCAAATCAAAACAACCAACACTCAATAAAATCAACTTTAAAACAGGAAATAACATATTACATTGCATTTGACTACATGTTTTGTTGTCATTTCGCGCTATCCCGCGGTGTGACGTCATAAAACCGCATCGCAAACTTAAGAACTGCGTTTATTATTTTTGGTAACTATTGCCGTTGCCAAGCGGAGTTTTATGTCAACACAAAACAAAATCGTCGGTGATGGTGGATTTTATAATATTTCAGTTTAAACAACCTTCTCTGAAGACGACTCATGTGAGCCGAAAGCTTAGAAGAAAACCAATAAATAATTATCCAAATGTTGGAGAATTTTTGTCTTTATTTTCACCTGAAATTAAAGCAAAAATACGACGTTTAGAACGGCTCATGATTAAACATAATAGACATTCATTGTCTCTTATATTTAATAGAATATGTTTAGAAAATTACTTGCTGCCTCGATATACTATATATATATATATATAATGTTATATTGTACTATTACTAAAAATTACTCTTTGTTTTCATTTCTGTAGTTTACTGGAAGAAAAAAAATTTACAAATCAACCATCCGCCCATGTATTGAATACTGTTGTCAAATTTGGTCAGGCGCCTCTGCTATTCATCTTCAATTTCTCGACTGGATCCCGAGCAAAATCTGCAATGTAATCGGTTTCGACAATGGTAGCTCGACACCAGCCACTTTCTCACCGACGAGTTGTGGCTTCCTTCTGTCTCTTCTACAAACTTTTTCATGGCTTCTCCTCCGACGAACTTAGTTCCCTAATGCCCCTTCTATAAGAATTTACTTTTGTTTAACGTTACTCGGGATCATCGACTTTTGCTTTTTTTGGCTTATTGGTTAGTGAACATTGCACATTAGATAATTTCAGACAGTTTAGTATGAAAGTAACTACGAGAAACAATCCCTAGTCTCCCCCATCTATGATCTTTTATTTCTTTACACTTACTACAACATTTATTTCATTAAGAATAAATTACTTCCTAGTTTTGGATCTCCGAACTCTTTATAAACAGGCGGAAAAGGTAATTTTGATTCAAATAATTCATGATGATGATGTTAATAAACATCGAAAAAATAAATATTTGGAATATTCATTATCCAAAAACAATAATAATTTTCTTATAGTTTTTATCTTAGTCGTTTATCTTTTCTCGGGTAAACATGATATTCGACGGTCTTTAGAAATTGTTTAAACAGGTTGAAACAGCTGAGTACTAAACAATACAATCGTTATTGAACAAGTTTGGTATTAATCAGTTGGCATACTTTGGTAATCCGAAAAATCTTGTGAAAATCTTTTGAGTGGGGTCTGTGGGGAACATTGCAAGTCTGAACTAGAATGTTTAATATCCTGGCTTTGACCTGTCGACTAGAATTTTTTTCTTTTCAATCTGAATAAAAAAGTCATCTGGAGTTAACCAGATAGAAAACATGGATAAGGAAAGCCGATGAACATATCGGCTCAAACATTTTATCATAAACAACTAATATTGAGCTAATGAAGAATTTTTAAATGAAATATCAGAAACGATGAAAAGTGGATTGTTTAAAAAAAATGTGAAGGAAGAAAGGTAATGGAAAAAACGAAAAACCGAAAAAAAATGATGCTATCTATCTAGTAAGATTAGTAGAGTATTTTGCAAGATCAAGCGTTGAATTACCTTATTTTGATCATTTTGAAATCGTTAAGCTGTCTAGAAAATAGCGAAACATATTGACCTGGCACGTGTGGTTGAATAAATCTAAGTACAATAATTAAATAATGACTTTGAAATTTATTCAAAAATGCATGTGGGAGATACCAGAATCAAGCAAGTACAAAGATTTAAATACTTAGGAAGATGGAAAGTGCGTCACGGAGATCCGAACGCGAATTGGCATGGCAAAGGACGCGTTCCAGAAGCTGAGCAAAAGACTAACACACCGGAAAATCTCACTGGAAACAAAGAAAAGAGTGCTGGACTGCTACGTGATGTCAGTTCTTCAATACGGCAGCGAATGCTGGACAATATCATCGAAAATGAGGAAAAAACTGGAAGCAGCGGAAATGTGGTTCTACAGAAGGATGCTGAGGATATCGTGGACTGAGCATGGAAGCAACGATGAGGTGTTGGAAAGAATGGCAACAAAGAGGAAATTGATACTGAGCATCAGGAAGAGACAACTGAAGTTCCTGGGAGACGCAATGAGGAAGGAGAGCCTGGAGAACCTGATACTGACTGGACAGAGAGAAGGAAGGAGAGACAGGGGAAGGCAGCGGATAACATATCTGCAGGGCCTGATCAGGTGGTTGACGGAACGGGGGTTGACAGGAGTAACGGGAGCAAACATACTAGGAGCCACAAGGGATAGGGAGAGGTGGAGAACCATGATCGCCTACGTCCTGAAAGGACAGGGTACATAGAAGAAGAAGAAGAAGAAGAAGAAGAAGAAGAAGAAGGAACTTTTGTTCCTGTTCAATTATTTTATATAAGGCGAAGAAAAACAAGAAGGAAAAAGAACTTCATAAGGTTGAATTCCCATCTCATAATTTTTTCTTTACAGAAATGAAAAAAATAAAAAACATGCAATACATTGAAATATATTTAGCAAAACAATCAGTTAAAAGATATTTATGATATATCTATTAAATCCTATAGTTTCTGTATACATGTATTGATGGGTGTGGAAACCTGCATATCTGCTTCTGATTCTCAAAGCTTTTGTGTCTTTGTGAAATTTCATAATGGTTTACCTGAGTTGCTATTGTTCCCGCAAGAGAATTCATTGATTTTCTTTGGTATACATTTGCAACAAACAGTGTTTTTGTTGTGTGATTCTTTGAAAGTAACAGGCTGACTTATGACAAATTAGGGCTAAGATGGAGGCTATTTAAAAAAAAGAGTCCACCAAAATCCAATGAAAGCGAAAAATATAAGCAAATAATTATTTCACAGTGAAAATGGTATAAAAATTCATGTGAGTATTAATAAATCCATATATATATATATATATATATATATATATATATATATATATATAACTAAATTCTTTACAAAAAACCAATGTAGTGTACCAATTTACATGCCCATTCAGAGATTGCATCTCTGATACTAATCAAAAACCTAGTACATATATTGGTTTTACTACAACCACGCTCTCCCGTAGACTTACATGTCATCTTTCTGATCAGAGTACTATTAAACAACATTTCTCTGAAAAACATAAACATGTAGGTAATATCAGACAGATTTTGGTCAACAATACGGTAATCCTTACTCATACACACAGTAAGAGGAACCTGCAGATATTGGAGGCCTTGTACATCAAATCAAAACAACCAACACTCAATAAAATCAACTTTAAAACAGGAAATAACATATTACATTGCATTTGACTACATGTTTTGTTGTCATTTCGCGCTATCCCGCGGTGTGACGTCATAAAACCGCATCGCAAACTTAAGAACTGCGTTTATTATTTTTGGTAACTATTGCCGTTGCCAAGCGGAGTTTTATGTCAACACAAAACAAAATCGTCGGTGATGGTGGATTTTATAATATTTCAGTTTAAACAACCTCTCTGAAGACGACTTATGTGAGCCGAAAGCTTAGAAGAAAACCAATAAATAATTATCCAAATGTTGGAGAATTTTTGTCTTTATTTTCACCTGAAATTAAAGCAAAAATACGACGTTTAGAACGGCTCATGATTAAACATAATAGACATTCATTGTCTCTTATATTTAATAGAATATGTTTAGAAAATTACTTGCTGCCTCGATATACTATATATATATATATATATATATATATATATATATATAATGTTATATTGTACTATTACTAAAAATTACTCTTTGTTTTCATTTCTGTAGTTTACTGGAAGAAAAAAAATTTACAAATCAACCATCCGCCCATGTATTGAATACTGTTGTCAAATTTGGTCAGGCGCCTCTGCTATTCATCTTCAATTTCTCGACTGGATCCCGAGCAAAATCTGCAATGTAATCGGTTTCGACCTGGTAGCTCGACTCCAGCCACTTTCTCACCGACGAGTTGTGGCTTCCTTCTGTCTCTTCTACAAACTTTTTCATGGCTTCTCCTCCGACGAACTTAGTTCCCTAATGCCCCTTCTATAAGAATTTACTTTTGTTTAACGTTACTCGGGATCATCGACTTTTGCTTTTTTTGGCTTATTGGTTAGTGAACATTGCACATTAGATAATTTCAGACAGTTTAGTATGAAAGTAACTACGAGAAACAATCCCTAGTCTCCCCCATCTATGATCTTTTATTTCTTTACACTTACTACAACATTTATTTCATTAAGAATAAATTACTTCCTAGTTTTGGATCTCCGAACTCTTTATAAACAGGCGGAAAAGGTAATTTTGATTCAAATAATTCATGATGATGATGTTAATAAACATCGAAAAAATAAATATTTGGAATATTCATTATCCAAAAACAATAATAATTTTCTTATAGTTTTTATCTTAGTCGTTTATCTTTTCTCGGGTAAACATGATATTCGACGGTCTTTAGAAATTGTTTAAACAGGTTGAAACAGCTGAGTACTAAACAATACAATCGTTATTGAACAAGTTTGGTATTAATCAGTTGGCATACTTTGGTAATCCGAAAAATCTTGTGAAAATCTTTTGAGTGGGGTCTGTGGGGAACATTGCAAGTCTGAACTAGAATGTTTAATATCCTGGCATTGACCTGTCGACTAGAATTTTTTTCTTTTCAATCTGAATAAAAAAGTCATCTGGAGTTAACCAGATAGAAAACATGGATAAGGAAAGCCGATGAACATATCGGCTCAAACATTTTATCATAAACAACTAATATTGAGCTAATGAAGAATTTTTAAATGAAATATCAGAAACGATGAAAAGTGGATTGTTTAAAAAAAATGTGAAGGAAGAAAGGTAATGGAAAAAACGAAAAACCGAAAAAAAATGATGCTATCTATCTAGTAAGATTAGTAGAGTATTTTGCAAGATCAAGCGTTGAATTACCTTATTTTGATCATTTTGAAATCGTTAAGCTGTCTAGAAAATAGCGAAACATATTGACATGGCACGTGTGGTTGAATAAATCTAAGTACAATAATTAAATAATGACTTTGAAATTTATTCAAAAATGCATGTGGGAGATACCAGAATCAAGCAAGTACAAAGATTTAAATACTTAGGAAGATGGAAAGTGCGTCACGGAGATCCGAACGCGAATTGGCATGGCAAAGGACGCGTTCCAGAAGCTGAGCAAAAGACTAACACACCGGAAAATCTCACTGGAAACAAAGAAAAGAGTGCTGGACTGCTACGTGATGTCAGTTCTTCAATACGGCAGCGAATGCTGGACAATATCATCGAAAATGAGGAAAAAACTGGAAGCAGCGGAAATGTGGTTCTACAGAAGGATGCTGAGGATATCGTGGACTGAGCATGGAAGCAACGATGAGGTGTTGGAAAGAATGGCAACAAAGAGGAAATTGATACTGAGCATCAGGAAGAGACAACTGAAGTTCCTGGGAGACGCAATGAGGAAGGAGAGCCTGGAGAACCTGATACTGACTGGACAGAGAGAAGGAAGGAGAGACAGGGGAAGGCAGCGGATAACATATCTGCAGGGCCTGATCAGGTGGTTGACGGAACGGGGGTTGACAGGAGTAACGGGAGCAAACATACTAGGAGCCACAAGGGATAGGGAGAGGTGGAGAACCATGATCGCCTACGTCCTGAAAGGACAGGGTACATAGAAGAAGAAGAAGAAGAAGAAGAAGGAACTTTTGTTCCTGTTCAATTATTTTATATAAGGCGAAGAAAAACAAGAAGGAAAAAGAACTTCATAAGGTTGAATTCCCATCTCATAATTTTTTCTTTACAGAAATGAAAAAAATAAAAAACATGCAATACATTGAAATATATTTAGCAAAACAATCAGTTAAAAGATATTTATGATATATCTATTAAATCCTATAGTTTCTGTATACATGTATTGATGGGTGTGGAAACCTGCATATCTGCTTCTGATTCTCAAAGCTTTCGTGTCTTTGTGAAATTTCATAATGGTTTACCTGAGTTGCTATTGTTCCCGCAAGAGAATTCATTGATTTTCTTTGGTATACATTTGCAACAAACAGTGTTTTTGTTGTGTGATTCTTTGAAAGTAACAGGCTGACGTATGACAAATTAGGGCTAAGATGGAGGCTATTTAAAAAAAAGAGTCCACCAAAATCCAATGAAAGCGAAAAATATAAGCAAATAATTATTTCACAGTGAAAATGGTATAAAAATTCATGTGAGTATTAATAAATCCATATATATATATATATATATATATATAACTAAATTCTTTACAAAAAACCAATGTAGTGTACCAGTTTACATGCCCATTCAGAGATTGCATCTCTGATACTAATCAAAAACCTAGTACATATATTGGTTTTACTACAACCACGCTCTCCCGTAGACTTACATGTCATCTTTCTGATCAGAGTACTATTAAACAACATTTCTCTGAAAAACATAAACATGTAGGTAATATCAGACAGATTTTGGTCAACAATACGGTAATCCTTACTCATACACACAGTAAGAGGAACCTGCAGATATTGGAGGCCATGTACATCAAATCAAAACAACCAACACTCAATAAAATCAACTTTAAAACAGGAAATAACATATTACATTGCATTTGACTACATGTTTTGTTGTCATTTCGCGCTATCCCGCGGTGTGACGTCATAAAACCGCATCGCAAACTTAAGAACTGCGTTTATTATTTTTGGTAACTATTGCCGTTGCCAAGCGGAGTTTTATGTCAACACAAAACAAAATCGTCGGTGATGGTGGATTTTATAATATTTCAGTTTAAACAACCTCTCTGAAGACGGCTCATGTGAGCCGAAAGCTTAGAAGAAAACCAATAAATAATTATCCAAATGTTGGAGAATTTTTGTCTTTATTTTCACCTGAAATTAAAGCAAAAATACGACGTTTAGAACGGCTCATGATTAAACATAATAGACATTCATTGTCTCTTATATTTAATAGAATATGTTTAGAAAATTACTTGCTGCCTCGATATACTATATATATAATGTTATATTGTACTATTACTAAAAATTACTCTTTGTTTTCATTTCTGTAGTTTACTGGAAGAAAAAAAATTTACAAATCAACCATCCGCCCATGTATTGAATACTGTTGTCAAATTTGGTCAGGCGCCTCTGCTATTCATCTTCAATTTCTCGACTGGATCCCGAGCAAAATCTGCAATGTAATCGGTTTCGACCTGGTAGCTCGACTCAGCCACTTTCTCACCGACGAGTTGTGGCTTCCTTCTGTCTCTTCTACAAACTTTTTCATGGCTTCTCCTCCGACGAACTTAGTTCCCTAATGCCCCTTCTATAAGAATTTACTTTTGTTTAACGTTACTCGGGATCATCGACTTTTGCTTTTTTTGGCTTATTGGTTAGTGAACATTGCACATTAGATAATTTCAGACAGTTTAGTATGAAAGTAACTACGAGAAACAATCCCTAGTCTCCCCCATCTATGATCTTTTATTTCTTTACACTTACTACAACATTTATTTCATTAAGAATAAATTACTTCCTAGTTTTGGATCTCCGAACTCTTTATAAACAGGCGGAAAAGGTAATTTTGATTCAAATAATTCATGATGATGATGTTAATAAACATCGAAAAAATAAATATTTGGAATATTCATTATCCAAAAACAATAATAATTTTCTTATAGTTTTTATCTTAGTCGTTTATCTTTTCTCGGGTAAACATGATATTCGACGGTCTTTAGAAATTGTTTAAACAGGTTGAAACAGCTGAGTACTAAACAATACAATCGTTATTGAACAAGTTTGGTATTAATCAGTTGGCATACTTTGGTAATCCGAAAAATCTTGTGAAAATCTTTTGAGTGGGGTCTGTGGGGAACATTGCAAGTCTGAACTAGAATGTTTAATATCCTTGCATTGACCTGTCGACTAGAATTTTTTTCTTTTCAATCTGAATAAAAAAGTCATCTGGAGTTAACCAGATAGAAAACATGGATAAGGAAAGCCGATGAACATATCGGCTCAAACATTTTATCATAAACAACTAATATTGAGCTAATGAAGAATTTTTAAATGAAATATCAGAAACGATGAAAAGTGGATTGTTTAAAAAAAATGTGAAGGAAGAAAGGTAATGGAAAAAACGAAAAACCGAAAAAAAAATGATGCTATCTATCTAGTAAGATTAGTAGAGTATTTTGCAAGATCAAGCGTTGAATTACCTTATTTTGATCATTTTGAAATCGTTAAGCTGTCTAGAAAATAGCGAAACATATTGACATGGCACGTGTGGTTGAATAAATCTAAGTACAATAATTAAATAATGACTTTGAAATTTATTCAAAAATGCATGTGGGAGATACCAGAATCAAGCAAGTACAAAGATTTAAATACTTAGGAAGATGGAAAGTGCGTCACGGAGATCCGAACGCGAATTGGCATGGCAAAGGACGCGTTCCAGAAGCTGAGCAAAAGACTAACACACCGGAAAATCTCACTGGAAACAAAGAAAAGAGTGCTGGACTGCTACGTGATGTCAGTTCTTCAATACGGCAGCGAATGCTGGACAATATCATCGAAAATGAGGAAAAAACTGGAAGCAGCGGAAATGTGGTTCTACAGAAGGATGCTGAGGATATCGTGGACTGAGCATGGAAGCAACGATGAGGTGTTGGAAAGAATGGCAACAAAGAGGAAATTGATACTGAGCATCAGGAAGAGACAACTGAAGTTCCTGGGAGACGCAATGAGGAAGGAGAGCCTGGAGAACCTGATACTGACTGGACAGAGAGAAGGAAGGAGAGACAGGGGAAGGCAGCGGATAACATATCTGCAGGGCCTGATCAGGTGGTTGACGGAACGGGGGTTGACAGGAGTAACGGGAGCAAACATACTAGGAGCCACAAGGGATAGGGAGAGGTGGAGAACCATGATCGCCTACGTCCTGAAAGGACAGGGTACATAGAAGAAGAAGAAGAAGAAGACGAAGAAGGAACTTTTGTTCCTGTTCAATTATTTTATATAAGGCGAAGAAAAACAAGAAGGAAAAAGAACTTCATAAGGTTGAATTCCCATCTCATAATTTTTTCTTTACAGAAATGAAAAAAATAAAAAACATGCAATACATTGAAATATATTTAGCAAAACAATCAGTTAAAAGATATTTATGATATATCTATTAAATCCTATAGTTTCTGTATACATGTATTGATGGGTGTGGAAACCTGCATATCTGCTTCTGATTCTCAAAGCTTTCGTGTCTTTGTGAAATTTCATAATGGTTTACCTGAGTTGCTATTGTTCCCGCAAGAGAATTCATTGATTTTCTTTGGTATACATTTGCAACAAACAGTGTTTTTGTTGTGTGATTCTTTGAAAGTAACAGGCTGACTTATGACAAATTAGGGCTAAGATGGAGGCTATTTAAAAAAAAGAGTCCACCAAAATCCAATGAAAGCGAAAAATATAAGCAAATAATTATTTCACAGTGAAAATGGTATAAAAATTCATGTGAGTATTAATAAATCCATATATATATATATATATATATATATATATATATATATATATATATAACTAAATTCTTTACAAAAAACCAATGTAGTGTACCAATTTACATGCCCATTCAGAGATTGCATCTCTGATACTAATCAAAAACCTAGTACATATATTTGTTTTACTACAACCACGCTCTCCCGTAGACTTACATGTCATCTTTCTGATCAGAGTACTATTAAACAACATTTCTCTGAAAAACATAAACATGTAGGTAATATCAGACAGATTTTGGTCAACAATACGGTAATCCTTACTCATACACACAGTAAGAGGAACCTGCAGATATTGGAGGCCATGTACATCAAATCAAAACAACCAACACTCAATAAAATCAACTTTAAAACAGGAAATAACATATTACATTGCATTTGACTACATGTTTTGTTGTCATTTCGCGCTATCCCGCGGTGTGACGTCATAAAACCGCATCGCAAACTTAAGAACTGCGTTTATTATTTTTGGTAACTATTGCCGTTGCCAAGCGGAGTTTTATGTCAACACAAAACAAAATCGTCGGTGATGGTGGATTTTATAATATTTCAGTTTAAACAACCTCTCTGAAGACGGCTCATGTGAGCCGAAAGCTTAGAAGAAAACCAATAAATAATTATCCAAATGTTGGAGAATTTTTGTCTTTATTTTCACCTGAAATTAAAGCAAAAATACGACGTTTAGAACGGCTCATGATTAAACATAATAGACATTCATTGTCTCTTATATTTAATAGAATATGTTTAGAAAATTACTTGCTGCCTCGATATACTATATATATATATATATATATATATATATATATATAATGTTATATTGTACTATTACTAAAAATTACTCTTTGTTTTCATTTCTGTAGTTTACTGGAAGAAAAAAAAATTTACAAATCAACCATCCGCCCATGTATTGAATACTGTTGTCAAATTTGGTCAGGCGCCTCTGCTATTCATCTTCAATTTCTCGACTGGATCCCGAGCAAAATCTGCAATGTAATCGGTTTCGACCTGGTAGCTCGACTCCAGCCACTTTCTCACCGACGAGTTGTGGCTTCCTTCTGTCTCTTCTACAAACTTTTTCATGGCTTCTCCTCCGACGAACTTAGTTCCCTAATGCCCCTTCTATAAGAATTTACTTTTGTTTAACGTTACTCGGGATCATCGACTTTTGCTTTTTTTGGCTTATTGGTTAGTGAACATTGCACATTAGATAATTTCAGACAGTTTAGTATGAAAGTAACTACGAGAAACAATCCCTAGTCTCCCCCATCTATGATCTTTTATTTCTTTACACTTACTACAACATTTATTTCATTAAGAATAAATTACTTCCTAGTTTTGGATCTCCGAACTCTTTATAAACAGGCGGAAAAGGTAATTTTGATTCAAATAATTCATGATGATGATGTTAATAAACATCGAAAAAATAAATATTTGGAATATTCATTATCCAAAAACAATAATAATTTTCTTATAGTTTTTATCTTAGTCGTTTATCTTTTCTCGGGTAAACATGATATTCGACGGTCTTTAGAAATTGTTTAAACAGGTTGAAACAGCTGAGTACTAAACAATACAATCGTTATTGAACAAGTTTGGTATTAATCAGTTGGCATACTTTGGTAATCCGAAAAATCTTGTGAAAATCTTTTGAGTGGGGTCTGTGGGGAACATTGCAAGTCTGAACTAGAATGTTTAATATCCTGGCTTTGACCTGTCGACTAGAATTTTTTTCTTTTCAATCTGAATAAAAAAGTCATCTGGAGTTAACCAGATAGAAAACATGGATAAGGAAAGCCGATGAACATATCGGCTCAAACATTTTATCATAAACACTTAAGAGTTATGGAGCAAATATCCAATGGAAAGAACTAGATAACCGGGTAACTGTCGAATATATCAATTGATAAGCATAGGTAAAAAGTCAGTCAGTTAAGTGCCATACGTGATACACGCTTGGGCGATCATGTCTCGAAAGAGACATGACTGACTGGGTAGAAGATTATCCCGCAGTAGGTTGCCATTGCTTTCTGCGGTAGCCTGGTTGCCGACCAAGGCTATAGAACCCAGTCTGTCCTGTTATTTAACCCATAACTGGAAGGAAGAGACGGATTAATACCTTTCCGCGAAAGTGAATACAATGGATTCAACTAGGAATTCGAACTCGGCTCCCCGGTTTCTCGTTCCGAACCGATATCCACTGTACCACAACGCATATCCTTAAGACAAAGACAAAAACAAAAACAAAACTGGAATTAATAATCTGAAAAAATAGGTGTTATATTGTAAAATATCTTATTCACTGAACCTGAAGACCGAAGAATATATCGGCAGAAACCTATATTACATTAAAAGAAATTAAAACAATCATATAAACATGATTAGGAATAGACTTTGTTTACAAACGATAAAACATTAGGTTCAAAACAAAAAAAAACAAAAAAAAAAACGAAGACAATCGTGCGAAGAATATATGGAATAATGAAAATACTTTATATTAGAGTTACAAGAATGTTTGTCGGTGTTACTTTAATTTTTTTATTTAAAGAATTTCATATATGTGAATATTTTATTGTACAATAGTGTGGCTGCGTAGTGGTTCACTTTTGTTTCTCTTGCATGCATTAGACATTTTTATTTTCTAATTTCAATTTCTCATATACTGATTGATTTTTTGTTATTTCAGTGAATGCAGTGAAAGAAAATATCAAGTCAACGTAAAATAATTAAATAACTGATTTTGTTTTATTTTGCTGTTTGGTTTGAAGAAAGGCATTAAACTCTTCTGGACGACTTGATGCCACAGAAAAGCAAGCATTTATGAAGAGTATTTACATATACGTAGACTTCAAAAGATTAATTTGTAAGTTGAATTTGATCTAGTTTAGAAGCACGGAAAATTTAACCTAGTTTTAATTAAAATCGTTCATTTAGTCATGTCAAAATGCTAAAACAGCTAGAAACCTTTTCTCGAAGTCCTCAATCATGGCGGCCACTGTAGCGTCTCAATCATTTTTTTTAAAATAAAATTGCTTTTTATAAAAGGTAACAAATAAAGTAAAAGCAAAAAAAAAAAATAATAATAATTTTTTTCATGGCTATTCAAGTACCGAACACCATGGAGCTAAATTTTGAACAAAAATTATTTAGTAATCAATTTTGGCCGGTTATTTTTGTCAGGTCAGTAAACTAGAAAATTTGCATTAAGTTTCGTTTATTAAAATATTTAAACATTTATTTATATTTTTTTTATTGCTTTTCATCTTTATTTTTTTCTGTTATTGCTTTTTATCAACCACTGATAAAATTTCTTCTTCTTTTCTCTGTTTATTTTTTAAAGAAATTATTGATTTTTCTGAACACAAGCACACACACACACACACACACACACACACACACACACACACACACACACAGAGTGTTCCCTCGCTTTTTCGCGGTTCACCTTTCGCGGTTCACCTTTCGCGGTCTGGCTGTATCGCGGACTTACATATATATATATATATATATATATATATGCTATTAAATATAAGAGACAATGAATGTCTATTGTGTTTAATCATGAGCCGTTCTAAACGTCGTATTTTTGCTTTAATTTCAGTTGAAAATAAAGACAAAAATTCTCCAACATTTGGATAATTATTTATTGGTTTTCTTCTAAGCTTTCGGCTCACATGAGCCATCTTCAGAGAGGTTGTTTAAACTTTACGAGCATGCGCGGTAGTGTGCAACAGTTACTACTCTACTGTAAACCGATATTTTACTCTATATTTTCAAAAATACGAAAGTCTTTATACATGACATACTACATAAGGATAGGTGAAGGGTAATACAGATAGAGGTTGGTTTCATATTAGTATCGGGTGGGTTTATATAGATTTGAAATATACCTAAATAATAAAATTAATATTGCGTTCATACTTCACGATTTTTCCCGTTTCGCGGGATGTCCTGGAACACCGCGAAAAGCGAGGGAACATTATGCAGATGTATGTATGTATGTATGTATGTATGTATGTATGTACACTACCGGCCATAATTATTAGGCAACCATAGTTTTGTAAAATAAATGATGTATTTCATACTATTTTTAAGTGGATAAATTCTAAATGAAAATAGAATGGTTCTTTTGTTATTATTACTTTGCAAAATTTTACAAGGCATAGAAGCAAAGACGAACTCGTTTGAATCACCCTAAATTTTCTTCAATCTTTCATTGATGAAACTGCAATATAGGTAATTATTAAATATTCATAAATTCATTTGATGCATATGTTATTGTGCAATATTAACAAAAGAACCAGTCTATTTTCATTTACAATTATTCACTTGGCAATAAATACTAAATATAGTATGAAATACTTAATTTTTTAAGACACTAGGGTGGCCTAATAATTATGGCCGGTAGTGTATGTATGTATGTATGTATGTATGTATGTATGTATGTATGTATGTATATTTATACGTAACGAGGCGCAAGTATTTTCATTTTAAATAATATAGATATTAAATCAGTTGTTTCTATGCATAAATAAAAGATAGAATATGATTATAGACGTCAAATAAATGCTCATAATAAATTTCAGTTTGGTTCAATATCATACCACAATGTTATCCTTGCCAATTTTTTATTGTGTTCATAAGAACAATAAAGTATTTGAATTATATTACGAAATTCATAAAAATAAAGCATTTATATTATTTTATGACGAGGTAGTCTATCAGGCTGTATCTGTCATTTGTACATTTTTAAAATAACTTAATTTTACCAAGATGAACATATTCATTATTCTCTTTAAATCGTGTTTCAACAACAACGTCAACAGAAACATAGTAATGTTGAAAATTATCCATTGATTTAATGCCAACAATTGTTAACACATGCAATTCAGGGTTGTGCATTGAAACAGTAGATAAGGGTTTTTCAGTCAAGCAAATCGATTGTATATTATATGATGGGAAAATATCACGTGAAAAAAAAAGCATTGCAACTCTTCTTGGAAAGGGAAGTACAATTGCAAAGAGAGATTGTCTGTGAATATAAGAAGAATCCTAAAGTTGTGCTGAAGATATTATTTTAGATTTATCAGAAAAAAAGCATAAATGCGTCAAGTCGTACAGTAAGCAGGCAACTCAGTCCCGGGTGTCAAACTGGCTGCTCAGTCCCCGGTGGAAAACAGAATGCTCTATCCCGAGCGTAAAAAATGGCTGCTCAATCCCGGGTACAGAATAGGTTGTTCAGTCCCGAGTGTAAAACGGACTGTTCAATCTCCGTTGTAAAACGGGCTGTTCAATCTCCGTTGTAAAACGGACTGTTCAATCTCCGTTGTAAAACGGGCTGTTCAATCTCCGTTGTAAAACGGACTGTTCAATCTCCGTTGTAAAACAGGCTGTTCAATCTCTTGTCTAAAAAAGGCTTCTCAATAAGCAAAGGTTCTCAGCAGTTACCGTTTAAGAAAAGCACCTTTATTCAAAAGCTGGGTTGGAATTTGCACCATGCTGACTTGGAAAAAGTGACACTTGGAACTCATTCTTATAGAGTGGTGAGACTAAAATGGAATTGATTGGTGAGAATCAGGTAGCATGAATGTAACAAGACATGAAACCTTACGAATGTCACCTCGTGTGTGAAACATCGGGTTAGCAATCTTACGCGTTGAAGATATTTAGTGCATGATTTTTAAAACAAATGCACTGGGGAAAAATGGCTCAATGATAATATCAACTGATTACTTTGAGCTACAATGACTTTTGACCGGAATACAATAGAAAATTTGTGGCCAACTTAGTGTTCGTTCATGACAACTTTTAAATTTAGTAGGGTGAGAGTAGTTTGCCTTCGATAGAATAGAACAATATGCAGAAAGAAATTTTTTACTAGATTTCTTGTTAGCTATAGAAAAGCGCTTAAAATTGTCGATTAGAAAGACTTTGTCATTGACTATTAGCTGAAATAACGAATATTTTTGTTCCTGATTATTTTCTCTCAGTTATATTCATAAAGTTATTGTATTGAATACAAAGTTTCAGAAATAGATTATGCGTATTTATTCGACGACCAAGATCACATTCTAACATTTATGTTTCAGTATTTGAAAAATGAATATTATTTTAAATGAAATTGATTGTACTGTACGCATAATTTTGCACCTCACTATATATATATTTGTGAATTTCAAAGCTACTGTCTTTTGCTTTTTTTCTTAATGTATTTCTATAGTTTAAAGCCTCAGCATGTCCGATGTAATGACTGAGGAATTCATAAAAGAATTATCCACCAAAAACACAGCAAAATAAAATAAAATAATAAAAATTCAAATTTTCAGATGAAACTAGATGTGAAAAAATGTTTCTGCTTCTTGCTTCTTTCTGTGAATTGGTGCTTGTTTGAACTGCTACCTGCGAAAGGTCCTCCGTGAACATGTCACACAGCAGTTTTTGTGGAAGGTCTTTCGTTTGCACAGTTTTGCAGCGACAATCATTCGACATCGATCTATCGGTAATCTGTCCTCGCAAACATTGGGCACTTCGTCAGCTGCAAAGATGAAAAAAATATACTTAATTAAAAAAAAAATATTAGAAATATGACTGAAATCAGAAAATATGCAAAAAGATAGATTTATAGTAGGTAGTTATTCACTGAGCTTACAGCAACGTCACAGATGCCGCTCAATATTTGTAGAGATATTCACTGGTTTTCATAGTCACGCGTCAACATAGGAAAACCCGCGAATATCTCTACTTTCAATCAGACAATCTCAGACACTTTCTTGATGCACTTCAATATTTACGAAACCATTATAACGAAAGTAACAAAGTTTTAAACGCGTTTAAAAAATCTTAATTACACGTTTTCATTTCCATTTATTCTTTTTATACATCGTGCATCACCCCCCAGGACTCACTCCAGTCCGGTTGTGCATACAATAGGCCTTCTCTTTATTTTGTGCTGATACCGACCGAGCAAAAGCGATGGACCGGATGTTTGCTCTCTCACGACAAAAAGGAGAATGACCAAAAGTTGTCCGTGCGGATCCAGGTTCGCGCAGATGTTTCGGTTGAAAAATAAAAATTAATCAAATATTAAATTTCCATTTCGCGATGATACGTGAATTTTTATTTATCAGCCAATGGGAAGTCCAGAACCAAATACAAGTGTGAAATCCCAAACAAGCTGCTGTGATCCAAAAAGAAGATATAAAAAGCGGATACAGACAGACCCCAGCAGGCAGACTGACTCGAAGACAGACTGACGCTGACAGGCGAGAGTAATTAATATCTCCCTTGGCCAAGTCAAGTGGCTACTATGCTCGTCCCTTCACCTCTCCTTCACTGTCTCAAAACTACTTACTGACCTAAGAATCGACTACATCAAAGACATTCCTCACTTACACGCTCCCCACATTCATAAGCCTTAAATCTTTTTCAGCATTTTATTTGCCAAGAACATTTTAACCTCCGTTGGACATATATTCAAGTATTACTTTAATTGTAAAAACATTAATTGATATGTGTATATATAAAAATGTTATCTTTCAACTCAATTTGCTTTTCTTGATTTTATAATCATTTTATGACTTATGGTGGGCTATCTACAACAAGGCCAAATTCCGTTAACCTGCAACAGTATACAACTACCCTTCACTAGAACGGATTCCCACTACAAACAGGAAAAGATAAGATAACCCCACTATAATTTTTCAGCGTACAACACGCGCCAGTTTAGCAAAGGATATTTAGAAAAAAATATCTTCCATCTGTATGTCTGTTTATATATGTATGTATGTAATAATAATGTTAATGATAAAATATAGTCTTATGCAACGGTCAGAAAATCCAAGTAATGCTACTAGTGAGGATATATATATATATATATATATATATATATATATATATATATATATATATATATATGTAAAGGATTTTCGATTATTACAATGGACAATACATATTTCACCGCTTTGATGTTCTTATCGCGGCTCGTCAGGTCCAAAAATATAAAATATTACTCTGTTCAATTAAATAAATGAATTTAACTTTGTGTTCCCTTGAGTTGGTCTCTTTGGGAATTTACCCGGATTCATACTAAGTGTACTATGTTATATATATATATATATATATATATATATATATATATATATATATATATATATAAAGAATTACGTTTGTCACTTAACTGAGCGGAGTTAGGCCGACTTCAAAGTTTCGTAAAGGTACCATTGTAATGTAACTCCTCAGGAATTTTTTTTCGAAATCTGCTGTTGTTTTCCGATCTTTTCCTTATGTATAAGGAGGTTGGTGTAACTATGTGAGTGGTTCTACAGATAGTTAATTGATTTTGATTGAGTTTTGATGTTTACCTCTTTTTAGAGTGTCATATTGTTTGCAGGCTATAAATCTATCTCAATATTGCGCTCTTTACGACAAAACATCTGCTTGCCAAGATATATTTTTATCATTAAACCACTAAAAACAAAAACAAAAAACAAAACAAAACCAGCAATCTTTGCACTAAGTATCATCACAACACAACATTAATATATATATATATATATATATATATATATATAGAGAGAGAGAGAGAGAGATCATAGGCGGAGACAGCAGTAGCAGCACGGGGCTCAGGCAGGAAGTATGTGAAAGGGGTCATAAACTGGCACCCATTTTCGTACAGCCATAGTGTGTGTTTTATCCCCTTAATAACGGGATATGATGGTTGTAGTATTTTTTGTGGTGTAGAGAACCTACGCTCGCCTGGCTGGCTAATCGTTGGTTGTCCCATTAACCAAATCGAATCGCCTAATTGTGGTTTTCGGAGTCCCTTAAATATTCGACTCCATATTGAATTGTTGTTGCGGTTGAAAAACCTTTCAAGTGCTGGTTGACCAGAGCTGCTACCCTAAAGAAGAAGAAGAAGAAGAAAAAAAAAAGGAAGCGTCAGCTCAACAAGTCCCTGAAAAAAGAAGTTTTCGGCTACGGGATCCTTGTCTTGTTAGCATCCCGCTAATTCGAATGTAAGAGAACACCCTTTGTATTTCCACCCTTTCGTAAGTACTTCGTGTATGTGTTCGTAAAGCACACCTTCCTCTTTCCCTCTGGGCTAATTCGTGACTTGGTCGCAATATTTTAATTTAATTTTAACACTAAAATACCTATAATTTTAGCAGTTCTCCTGTCTTTATTGTATATATTTCTAATGCTAATCATTTATTGAACTGTACATGTTAAATGTAAGAACTTTTTAAATTTTATATGTTGTAATAAATAGTTCTGTAATTGAGACGCACGCATTTTTAATCTTATTTTGCTTTGCCGCTGTGAATACGAGGTAATACGTTAGAGCGAAGCATCGCTCCCTTTGAACGCGGGGGAAAAATTTAAGGAGGTTACCTCCCACAATGTAGGATGTGCGTTGTGGTGCATTGGATATCGGCTCGGAACGAGAAATCGGGGAGCCGGGTTCGAATTCCAGCTGAATTCATTGCATTCACTTACGCTCAAATACCCTTGGGAAAGGTATTAATCCATCTATTCCTTCCAGTTATGGGTTAAATAACAGATTGAGTTCTATAACCTTGGTCGGCAACCAGTCTACCGGAGAAAGCAATGGCAACCTACTGCGGGATAATTTTCTGCTCAGTCAGTCATGACTCTTTCGAGACATGATCGCCCAAGCGTGTATCATGTATGGCACTTAACTGACTGACTGAATATAATAGTTGGAATTATGATTAAGGCTTTTTACTGGTCATAAATGGGGGATCGGTTTACTATAGTAATGAAGTAATAAACTGATCCCCCACTAATTACTACTTAATAATATAATACATCTCTTCCTCTTCTAACTATGAATCAAATAACAAGACAGATTGGGTTCTATAGCCTTGGTCGGCAACCAGTCTACCGCAGAAAGCAATGGGAACCTACTGCGGGATAATTTTCTGCCCAGTCAGTCATGACTCTTTCGAGACATGATCGCCCAAAGCGTGTATCACATATGGCAATCAATTGACTGACCTCCCACTAGGATAAATTCTTATTCTGCTGGAGTTGAACATGTTTTGTTTTTTTAGTAAAAGAAATAATCCTTTTCTTCTGCTTAAATCGTAAGAAATAATTCTTATAAGGTGTGCTTGGAAAATGAGACTATCCAGCCATTCTAATTATAAATAAGATTAAGCGTTCATTCATGTTGGAGTACAATTTTGAATTGCGTGGCGCTTATACTCGGTCTCTCAAACTATATTGGATCATTGTAAAAGTTCAGGCCACATTAGAAAATTCAAAAACAATGTCAATCGGTCATGAACCTTTCCACTCCAGTGGTTCAAATAGATTGAATTTATTTGCAAGAATCTTATTTCTTAAAAAGAGATGTTAATTATTTTAAAAGGCGTTAATTTATGATGTAAAACCTACTTGGAATTGTTCAGTTGTACATGTTAGTTACAAAGGGGGCGGGGGATGCAGAGGGTAACTTTTTCTTTAATAACATTTTCACGAATTTTCAGGCCAGGAACCGAAATAAAATATTGTTTAAAATAAACCAAGCATCTACCGAACTATGAGCATTCACCAGAAATACCTTTGAAACTACTCTAACTCAGTCAGTTAAGTGCCATACGTGCAACATGCTTGGGCGATCATGTCTCGAAAGAGACATGACTGACTGGAGCAGAACATTATCCCGCAGTAGGTTACCATTGCTTTCTGCGGTAGATTGGTTGCCGACCAAGGCTATAGAACCCAATCTGTCCTGTTATTTAACCCATAACTGGAAGGAAGAAACGGATTAATACCTTTCCCAAGGGTATTTGCGCGTAAGTGAATGCAATGAATTCAACTGGAATTCGAACTCGGCTCCCCGATTTCTCGTTCCGAGCCGATATCGCACATCCATACTCTAACTACTACTAATAATAATAATGGGGAGAAGTTTTTCCACTTAGATGAGGAGTTTACTTTTGTTTCAGTCATGCCGGCTTTGAAGTTTCATGAATGCAATATTAATATATCTTCATATATATATATATATATATATATATATATATATATATATATATCTTCATTCTTTAGTGACATTCACAATAAATTACTACACGAAACTTTGAATCGACAGAACTAAAACAAGAGTGCTCAGTTAAGTGAAAAATATCTCAACATTAATTAAGAAAGCTCTAACTATAGTTTGATATCAAACACCATATGACAAACAAAAAAAAGTTAAAAATGTATTTTTTTTATCAGTTAACTACTAACAGACAGGGGGATGTGCGTTGTGCGTTGTGGTACAGTGGATATCGGAACGAGAAACTAGGGAGCCGAGTTCGAATTCCAGTTGAAATCCATTGTATTCACTTACGCGCAAATACCCTTGGGAAAGGTATTAATCCGTCTCTTCCTTCCAGTTATGGGTTAAATAACAGGACAGATGGGGTTCTATGGCAACCTACTGCGGAATAATCTTCTGCCCAGTCAGTCATATCTCTTTCGAGACATGATCGCCCAAAGCGTGTATCACGTATGGCACTTGACTGACTAACAGACAGAAATTTTGGCACCAAACAGCATCAAAAGTTAACACTCCATATATAAAATAATTTAACACTATATATATAAATTACACACACAGACACACACATATATATATGTGTGTGTTAAATTTTAATAGTCAGTAGTCAAACCCAATAGCCAAACTCAACAGTCAAACCACCTACCTTCCACTATCAAAAACAATTACTACTACGATTGTCCTATGCTTGACCCTAACTGTAAATAACATTCCTCACTCCTTTTTTCTCTAACACTTGCTTCTGGTAAGAAAAAAAAATAAAATAAAATCCCCTTCTTTGGTTGAAAATACGTCTCGAACTGACATAGTGAAATAGGCAGCCCCTCCCAATATCATCTGATATATAAGTATTGTCAACCAAAGAATATAGGAAAGGGATTGAATCTGACATATTTATCTAACAGTCAGTCAGTTAAGTGCCATGTGATACAAACTTTAGGTGATCATGTCTCCAAAGAGACATGACTGACTGGGCAGAAGATTATCCCGCAGTAGGTTGCCATAGAACCCAATCTGTCCTGTTATTTGACTCATAACTAGAGGGGGAAGAGATGTATTATATTATTAAGAAGTAGTAATTAGTGGGGGATCAGTTTATTACTTCATAACAATAAAAACCGACCCCCCTTTTTATGACCAGCAAAAGCCTTAATCATAATTCCGACTATTATATTCAGTCAGTTAGTTAAGTGCCATACGTGATACACGCTTTAGGTGATCATGTCTCGAAAGAGACAAGACTGACTAGACAGAAGATTATCCCGCAGTAGGTTGCCTTTGCTTTCTGCGGTAGACTGGTGGTCGACGAAGGCTATAGAACCCAATCTGTCTTATTATTTAACCCATAACTGGAGGGATGAGACGGATTAATACCTTTCCCCAAAGATATTTGTGCGTAAGTGAATGAAAGGAATTCAACTGGAATTCGAATTCGGTACCCTGATTTGTCGTCCCGAATCGATATCCAGCATAATTCAGCATATTTTTTTTAAATGTCACCCTCAACATGAGATTTCTAAAACGTATATGAGTATAAAACTACTATGAATTTCTGGAAACTTCTATTACTTTCTAGAAGCTTTTAGAGCTTCCTGAAGCCTTCTAGATCCTTACGGAACATTCTAGAATT
Organism: Ascarosepion bandense; assembly: GCA_037127315.1. Lineage (NCBI taxonomy): Eukaryota > Metazoa > Mollusca > Cephalopoda > Sepiida > Sepiidae > Ascarosepion > Ascarosepion bandense. The sequence continues at coordinate 48,594 of JBBBDQ010001748.1, read as the reverse complement.
TGTTTTTGTTTACTTGTATGTGATAAGCTCTAATTAGCTACAAGTATTCGCTACTACTTCTCTAATGGCTTAAGCTTTTTAATGAATATTGCCTCGAGGATGTGTAGTTTGCTTTTGTTGTTTTTTGTTTGTATAGCTGTGTTATCGATCATTATTTTTTTATATTGTTGTAGATGTCTAGAAATGGACGAATAGTCACTCATGTATAATGTAAGACGTCCTGTTAATGTAGTTGTTGGACATCCAAAATTTATATTTGTTTTTGTTTGTTTTTGTCGGTGATACATTCTCCCAAGGAATATTTCTATTGATATATAATGTTGGTTTTATGTAATACACCAGTTGGTGGGGGGGGGGGTTATTAGGGAGAATTAAATTAGTGGCATTGTATTTTTATAATTTATTATCATTATTTTTTGTAATATATTATTATTATTTTTATAATAAATTATTAATGTTAATTTTTTGTTTGGATTAACGGTAGATACAATATTTTTCCCACGAGAATATTGTTATTTATAATATAAATTTAATATATTTATAATTCAAAAGAAGGAAAAGATTTAGTACATAAAAATGAGTCAAAATACAACTTTGAGATATTAAAATCAAACTCATCCTCAATTTTTGGAGGCTAATATTTAATTTTTACTATAAATTTAATATTCATTATCCCCCCACTCCTCACAAAAAAATAAAAATAAAAATAAAAATAAAAAATAATAAAAAAAGCTAAAATAAACAAAAAACTGGTCAAAATACAACTTTGGGATATTAAAATATTAAAACGAACTCTTCCACAATTTTTGCCCAATAATTCTTAAAACTGTTTACTTATTTTACGCCACACACACACACACACACACACACACACACACACACACACACACACACACACACACATATATATATATATATATATATATATATATATATAACTATTTTAACTAGGTAAATGTAAAAAAAATGCTTGTCAAATATGAAAATGAAATTCAACTAAAGATTAGCTATCGTCTAAAAAAATAAGCAGCGTTTAGAATCATTAATTTTAATTAACTCTAATTTTTTTTCTTAAAGACAAAATTATTATTTTAGATTTAAGAAATTCGTTAAAATAATAGTAAATAAACGAGTCATTAGATATAAAACAAGATCCACTGAATGAATTTGAATGAAACTTTTGGGGATGACTGGCCCCATGACTGGCACGAAGGGATTAGATTTTCGACCCGGGATAAAGATTCTGGCTTATTTTTCCGATTTCTTTTTTACTACTATTTTTTTGTGCCTTCCATGCTTCATTTTAAGTGTGTATCTAATTTTGAGTGCGACCGAGTTCATGTTTTTCATTTTCACTCTTGAGAGCGGTCAAGTTCATTGCAACTATTCTCATATTAATAGTCATCTCTTGTTAATCGCTTAGATAATCTGCGTTGTCTTGGCGGAGGTTTGTGCTCTTTGAGTGCTCTTGGTATTCTTCTTCTTCTTCTTATTATTATTATTATTATTATTATTATCTACTATTATGCGAGGACTTTTTGGCGCGCAGATATATGTGTTTACTTGTGTAAACACTTTTAAGAATTCACATGTATTTCACTTATGTTTAATTTAATAAACAAACTAACAGTTGTTACTGACATTAGATTTAACACCAGAATCCAACAAAATGCGTTTTGGACACGTCAGTCTATCGACCTGTTTGATTTGGCTCGTAGACTACCATCTTGAGCAACAATTCTAACACGTATCACGCGATGATATCCTGGTGGCAACATGGGGTAGAGTAACATTGTGACACGAATCTAAGAAAAAATAGTATTAATAATAAAACTGTTATTGTCCAACTTGGATTTCACTTTCAGATAAGAATATTTTGTGAAACTGAAAAGACTTAAAATAAATAATATAATCCATATTTTCTTTCTCAGTTACTTATGTATGACAAATATGCCATTCATCTTAGATGTTGTGGAGAGTGACATGTGTCAAAAACATGTCGGATGAAACATTCGTAAATATCTGTACTCTATATGTGTTGTGATGCCATAGATATCGGCTCTGAATGAGAAATCGGAGAACCGAGTTCGAATTCCAGTCGAATTAGTTTAATTCACTTACGCGCCAATACCATTAGGAAAGGTCTGAATCCATCTCTTTTCTCTCCAGATATGGGTTAAATAGCAGGACTGATTAGGTTCTATAGCCTTGGTTGGCAACCGGTCTACCACAGAGAGAAATGGCAACCTACTGCGGGAAAATCTTCTGCCTAGTCAGTCATGAATCGAAAGAGACATGGTCGTCTAAACGTGCATCACGTGATGAGACTTAACTGACTGACTGAATCTCAAATACTTTCAAGATATACGGAAGTTTTACGCAACTATTAGAATTAAAATAGTAATGCTTAATTGTGTTTTAAAACTTTCAGTTTAATTAGTACTAGCAGTATAGCCCGGCGTTGCTCGGGGGTAATGAAAGCTTTAAAACTAATCCATGGTCCTGGAGCTCAGACTCTCAGACTCTTTGGACATTGGCTAGAAAGACTAAAAAGTAATAGTTGTTTCCAGTTAAAGCGAAACCGTAGACTGAAAGAAAAATGAATGGATGTAAGTCAAATTTTCTGCACTATTGTAAGAACTGCAACCTTGAAACTTCTGAATATCGTTTCTTATGTCTTTGTCTATGAGTGTATCAAATTTGATTAAAATCGGACCACTCCTTCTATAACCCGATTTTTTCGATTATCGATTTTCGATATTTATCGGGAGTATCTCGACACAAAACCTAGCTAGGAACACTCGCAGACGCTTATAGTGAACTGTGTAAATTTTCAAGAAAATTGGTTCAGCCATTTTGGAGTCTATAGGTAACACACACACACACACACACAGAGAGTTCCATTTATGAATAAGTTTAGATTACCAGCAAAATACTCGTCAAAATATTTTTTTAATATATAGATTATTCAACCAGAGTATTTGTACGATTTTCTTAGGATAAAAGTGTCTTTCTCCAAAATCCTGTCTAGCATCAAAGTTAATTATCAATATTCTGACGTGTTAACGTCCGCTTTCGGAATATATATATATATATATATATATATATATATATATATAATAGGGTAGGTTGATTTTTCACTTTTCTTAAAATATTAAAAGATCTCACTTACCGAAAGTTGTGTATGGACCTATTAAGTACTGATACAAAATATTAAATCAAATACTTCAACGGTTTTTTGAGCGTTTGGCATCAAAGATCGCAGACAAAAATATACAGAAAATTCCTCGTTTTTGCAAGATCTGGCTTGAATATTAGTGAGAAAACCAAATAATTTTAGTATTTAAATCAGGGAATGTCATTTTATTTCATAAAAATGATATTAATTAAAGAAATGAGGACTAATCTTCAAATTAAAAATCTGTCCCCTTCCCCATTTTCAGTATCTGCTTTAAAAAACTGCCTTTTAACATTATGAATTAAGCAGTGATATTTGAATACCTTAGATTATTTTTTTCTGTTATAAGTGAAAATATAACAAACAAATAAGGAAAAACAAACACTATTTTAATAGAGCTTAATATATAGAGTCAAATTGCTCCATATAATATCCCTTAGGCAAAAATGATGGTCTCAATTTCTGACTCAAAACTTTGGCTGTAATATGTTGATGCCTTGCTTCAAAACCATATACAGTTTGCAAAGCTTCCGTTGTTAACTTGACTTCCCGTTCCATGCCTTGGGAATGTGAGGAAAAATTTGGCGAATCAAGCTTGGTTCCATTTAACAATGATTTCTGAAGTTCAAATTCAGAAAAATCTTCCGTCATTGGTGGTTCAAAAATGCCACATAATGATAAATCTATCAATTGTGTCCAGTGTGTGGCATTAAAATTAATGGTTGGTATTCTTTTTAACCTTTTCTTGGTTGACTCCCCACTCCTGAAAGAATATAAAAAATTATTTATTGATTCATTTAAAAAAAATTCCAATCTCTACTACTTTAATAATTATGGTGACATTAGATAAAATCTTTAAAATGTTTCTATAAATTTCAATAAATAAATGAGTCATTGATATATAAATAAATATTTACTTACCTAATGGCCAAAACTCAATTTAAAGCTTTTTCTCTTACTTCAACTTCATCAGATTTGACCATGGAATATAGGTTTTCAGGCAGTCAACAAAATGTACTTCCTTGTATATTTCTTAATATGATCTGTTGGGTTTCATGAGGCTGCTTCTTAATCTTTTGGATCATATTAAAAATGTGCACTTGATGATTGTGGAACTTATTATTTCTTTTAATTTCAAACCAACAAGTGGCATACACATTTACAATAAAATTTATTGAACTGTGGAGTTTTGTTGTGAGCTTTTGTGGGTATGTGCCACGACTCCATAAACACATAAGCCTGATGGCCAAAGTTAACCACCTTGCCTGGTTTAAAGGACCAATTTTCCAGGAGGCATATCTAGAGTCAACCTTACCTCTAAAAATATCCACTGTGTATTCATACAGAAGTCATTAATCACAACTAAGATCATGCATTTCATCAATTTTCAAAGTTGAATGCCGAGGACTGCTAATAGTGGAAAATGATATTTGGGGAAAATTGTGGCAATCATTTGAGCAAAATTTCCCCAGAGGACCACTGAATGCTGTAGGGCCTTTTGTGCAACCATCTATGTTTTTGAAATGAGCTATGAAAGGTAGGTCATTATGGTGTAAAGAGCAACCAATTGTGTGAAGATTTAAAAAAAAAATTTTTCTAAAATTGCAAACATTCCATCTTCACAACCTGTGTTGGCATTAGTTTTGTCAACAAGGATAGCCTTGATAGTGTTCTCACTGTTGAATTCATGAAAAACATCAACTACTTGCTCTGCATGAACAACACTTGTTGCACCACTATCAGGGAGAACTCTATGTATCAGATATTGACTTTCATGTGGCGCCTCCTTTGTAAAAGTTAAATGGCGTTTTGGTTCCTTAGTTTTTTTCATAGTTTTCTGTCCATTTTCCTCCACAATTTCCTTATACAGCAATGTGCCCTTATTCGTTCTCCCATCAACTGCAATACATATAAGGTTTTCCACACTTTCATCATATTTTTGTTGGGCAGTTGTTTTCACTTTAGACTTTGCCCTATCAACTTTGCATTTATCTATAATATCTTTTATATTAATATTTGGTATAAGAAGGCCCTTAGCCTTCAAATCCAAGAGCAAGGCATTGACAAGGCTGGCTCTAAGATTAGAAGATATGCCCCCCCCCGGACTAACTTGGAAGCATATCTTGGAAATTATAAGAGCCTTTTGGATGACTCCTTGGCTGCAAATATTCTTCTGGTTTTTCACTTGGAGGATGAGTAGGAGGGGGAAGAAACATTCGCCTGGACATTTGATGTTGAAGCTGTTGGTGATGAATCTAATTTTTTTCTTAACCTCTCTCTTTCCTTTTTACTTTTTTATAGCACTTTTATCAACAGGTTCAATCTGGAAAGTGCCCCTTAGACCCTATTTTGCCCCTCTGATCCTTTAGGTATTCACGATCCTGAAATACCTGAAAAAAATATATGTACTATCAAAAATGAAATTCCACAAATATTTTTAAAATAAGTTTGATAAAATTTGAAATAAATACATTAAATTAAAAGTAATGTTTACTTACCTTAAAGTAGAGTTACTTCTGAGATTAGCTCGTAAATAGGCTTTTTAATAAATAAATATTAGCTTTAAAAATATAAACAAATCAGAATAATTATAAAAGTTGAATTTTTCATTAAAATAAGACTTAATTATTAAAAAATCCAAGAGATATTCGTGATAATTAAAAGCGTAAACAGTAAACAATCGTTTAGGGGGAGGTAATTTCAACAGGTGAATACCATAAAAAATAACATTAAATAAAACGGCATACGTAAATAGTTATTTGTATATTAAACTGGTAAATGTTTGAGTTAGCACCCGAAGGTCTTTATCTCTTCAATTTTTTCCAAACCATCCTTATTTCCGCGCAAATGTATATGCTGAACTCAAATCGATAATTATTTATTGAAAAAACCTACATTTATTGATGTTAACGACCAGTAAAAAAATCGAACTTCTCGCTCTTCATCTCACCCCAAACCTCCATTCTCATATCTAATTCAGTGCTGAATGACTTTAAGCGTAGAAAGCTAATTTCGGCCGATTTACTTTGTGCAATTACTACGCTATTTATTTTGTTTCCGATCTCAATTATTTTTTCTCCATTTTTGGTGGGGTATAGAATTTTTTTTAAGAACGTTAACTTTCAAATAGAATTTTTTTTAAGAAAGTTAACTTTCAAATGTATGAAAATAAGTGTAGTTTAATAAAACTTCAAATACATTGTGTGTATTTGCGTGTTTTTTCCTTTTTTTAATTTCAGAAGAAAGTTAATATTCAAATATATGAAAATAAGTGATAACTGTAGTTTTACTTAGCTTTCAAATATATAAAAATATATTTGCGAGTTTTTTTCTTTTTTATGAAAATAAGTGATAATTGTAGTTTTACTTAATTTTTTCCGACAGTTAACTTTCAGATATATGAAAATATTGAATTTTTTTTTCAGAAAATAAACTTTCAAATATATGAAAATAATTGATGAGTGTAGTTTAATTAACCTTCAAATATATAAGTACCAAAAAAAGGCAAAAAAAAAAAAAAAATACACGTAATAACCCTAACTCAACCCCTAACGGTAACCCTAACCCAATTATCGCTTGTTTTCATATATTTGATTTTGAATGTTAACTTTCTTCTCAAATTAAGTACACGCAACTTTCTTAAATTTATTATCAAGGAAAAAAAAAACAAAAAAACACGCAAATATATTTTCATATATTTGAAGGTTAAGTAAAACTACAGTTATCACTTATTTTCATATATTTGAAAGTTAAATTTCTTCTGAAATTTAAAAAAAAAAGAAAAAAAACACGCAATGTATTTGAAGGTTAAGAAAGTAAACTTTCAAATATATGAAAATAAGTGATAAGTTTAATTTAATTAACCTTCAAATATATAAGTACCGAAAAAAACATAAAAAAAATATACGCAATAACCCTAATCCTAACCCTAAATTTCTATTTGAAAGTTAACTTTTTTAAAAAGATTCTACATCCCCACCCCCCCACCCAAAAAAAGAAGAAAAAAAACACGCAAATACACGCAACTTTCAGCGGAAATTGAGTTCTGAAACAAAACAAATCGCGTAGTAATTGCACGAAGAAAGTAAATAGGCCGAAATTAGCTTTCTACGCCTGAAGTCACTCAGCACTGAATTAGATATGAGAATGGTGGTTTGGGATGAGATAAAGAGCGAGAAGTTCGACTTTTTTCTGGTCGATAATAATAATAAAAACAGTAGGCTTCTTCATTATCTATTTGTTGATTAGAGTTCAGCATATACATTTGCACGGAAATAAGGATGTTTAGGAAATATTTGAAGAGATAAAGAGGCCTTCTGGTGCTAAATCAAAAAATTACCATTTAACTAAATATCATAGTGTTTTTATTCCTTTTAAATGTTGATGTTTTCATTTAATTTCTAAAAAAAATGAATACTAAACTAATACTAAAAATATCTATTATTAAGCGTATTGTATTGTTTTTCTTTTTGTTAAAACTCGGGTTTGATTTAAGCAACACATGTTTTCCGGTGACACCTATATCGCGATAAAAATCCCAATTTATTTCGTATTTAAATTTGATTGCTCAAATAAATACAACGTTTGAAGAAAAATATTTCTTGTGGTAACTCTTGACATTATTTTGCAACTTTCTTTAAGTGAGATTTTTTACAGTTCCAAAATCGATCTACCCTAAATTGATTGATTGTTTAATTACTTAGTTTTTTGGTCATAAAATTAGACCAGTACACTTGTATTAAAAAGGTCACGTAATAGCACGTTAGGTAGCGTAATAACTCGTTAGGTCGTGTAATAACTCGTTTACAAATGAAGAATATATATATATATATATATATATATATATATATATAGTGTATTTCGGCAGCAACCTGTCTTTCATGCAGGTTTCATTAAAAATGACATCAAAGTATTATTGTTAAGTTTTTTATGTAATTTTTCATGTGATCTTATGATTTTTCTTTTCCGGACATAAATTATATAAAAAATTTACAAATGTTTTGTTTTTTTCCGAGTGTTTTCGGCTATACTTTTAGCCATTATCGATGGATTTTATTTAACATGTGACTGAATATGTGTAATGTTTATGTGTCTGTGTTAAGTCAGGTGTCATTGTTAAAGCTAACAATTCACCCGCAAGATTTAAGCTACAGTGAACCAAAATCATTTACGAATTTACATGTTCTTTGAAGAACTGTTCATGTGATCCAAATTCGTAAATAATTACATTAGCCACACCACCACGCGGTTGACGAGAAGATTAACTTTGCACCTCTCAGACCAGAATTCAATTCGATCTCATTTAAACACACACGGAGACCTACCAAACTCCATCTACCGCATAGTTGTTGATAACACGGATATCATAGCACCATCCATATGCAAAAAAAAAAAAAAAAAAAAAATCCAACATAACATTCAACAGAGGATAAGACACAATTAAATGATATTTTCGTAGTAGTTTGTTCAACTATTTTCACTATGGAAGATCACTGGCATAAGTATATACCTTAGAAAAAGGGTAAGAGTTGATTTCTTTTTCTAAGGATAAAATATTGTTTCTGTACTTAAAACATTGAAGTCTTAGTTTAATGTTCACTGATGACTGTGATTAACAGATTTCGTTGCGTGTGATTTATAATTAATTCATGTCATTGCCCGGTTCACACTCCACCCACGTCTATTGAACAGGTGTAGAGGCTCATCCCTTGTTCCCTGTTTAGGATGTGGTTCCCGGCTTTCTCTTTTCTAATCTTTTCATTCTTACGTAGTCCCCTGCGCTTCAGTGGCATTACCGCCTTGCTTGGGGTGATATGATTAAAAAAAAAAAAATTTATAACTAATTTATGTGATTTATAACTAATTTATTTATTAGAAAAAATGTATATTTCTTTGCAGAAAAAATTATTTCAATGAAATATGTTGGAAACTTTCCAAGTTTTCCTTTGAAATCAAAAAAATAAAAAAAAGAGAAGTGTTGTTTTTTTTTTTAAATTGACAGCATCCATTTCTTGTTACAATGAGCTAACAATGTTTTCCCAGTTTCGTCAATTAATACTTACGCATAGATAAAATGCGCACGCTCACATCTTTGTTGACTTGATCATTAGCGTGGGTACCTCGGCAAGTGTAGATGCCGGTGTTGTCATAGGTTGCGTTCCTGGATAATGAGGATTCCGCCTGTAACTGTGATTCGGTCGTTGGAGTAAAGCTCTCGGTCTTTGTAGAACCATTGAAATCGGGTATTAGGATAACCATCAGCTGTACAAGTCAGGGTTACTTTGTCTCCTACGTGGAGATTCTGACTGCTCTTTATGATTTCCAGATTGAGTGACTCTGAAATGATATCGAGTAAAAAAAAGTACATTTAAAGACGTGGAGAAGAGAATTCAATCTTCATAAAATTTTTTGTCTAAATTACACAAAAAAAGTGTCACTGACATCTCGTTTTAGCAGTTATATTTATCAAAATTAAATAAAAATATCTTGAAATATTAAAGAGTAAATGTATTCAATAAAATCGCAAGTTTCTTCAACCACAGACGACTTCGGAATCTCCTGCATCTCTCCTGAATGGGCTCCTTGTTTAAGTTCGTGAATGCTGCCATTATCCTTGCCTTCAGTTCATTTTTAGTGTCACAAGGACTTTTGTTGGTCCCTGGCTCAACTGCGGCCTACACATAATCACGAGGTTTGTAGTCTGGGGAGTAAGATGGCTTGATGCAAAGGGTGATATAGTTGCAGAAATTATCTGACAGGCATGACTGAATTTTCCTGCTTGTGTGGTATGGTGGTGATTTTCTGTTACCAGCAGTCACACTCTTGACTTAGAAAAGTGCTACTTCTTCAAGGCACTTGGTGTAGGCCTCAGCGTTGAGCCTGGAGCTCCGTGGGCAGATGAACGAAAGCATAACGTCGACATGACTAGTGATCACTCTAAACACCTTTGTAACCGCCATAAAACTCATCCAGCTCTTTCAAAATTCTCTTCATTGTTCTAATATTGACACACAAATATCTAAAATATTCATTTTGGTGCTTCCAGAGCGAATGCCAAGCAATACAGTATTCCGTTTCCAAATTTTTGACAGAGTGAATTGCGTCATGGTGCTCTTTTTCGCATTGACGCCGCTTAGATGGTTTTACTATTCTGACAAAATCAAAAATAAACTACGCGCGTGCGCAGAATTAAAAATATAAAATGGCGACGACAATTTATCACCCTGTACTTTGAAAACTAAGAGTTAAATAAAGACGTTGCAGAAAAGAGTCCGACGTGTTGAAGAATAAATTTGGATGTGACAGATGACAGAATAAGAAGCCGGTGATTTCAGTAAATGTATGACGGTGTCTATTCATTTCTATCGCGTCACAAAGATTTAGGGGTTCCACCAACGTTACAACCACCCTTGCATTGGTTGCACGAGACGTAGAATACTGAACCCATTCTTTAAACCAGCGATTGGCTGGTAAGCTTGTACGGAAGATGCGCTCATTTTGTGGGATTTCTCTTGGAGTTTCCTGTTCATAGATAGACGGCCAAGCCGGCCGTAGAGGTTTGCTGCCTTATTGAAAGAGTATTCAGAAAGTATGTCTGACCTAAACATATTGCAGGTTTATAAACATTTATTTTTATTTTATTTATTTTAATTTTAAATTCGACTTACGGCCATATCACGTTGAATACACCGGTTCTCGCTCGATCACCGAAGTTAAGCAACGTTGAGCTTGGTCAGTACTTAGATGGATGACCGCTTGGGAATACTAGGTGCTGTAAGCGTTTAGTGACGGATGTGCGTTGTGGTACAGTGGATATCGGCTCGGAAAAAGAAATCGGTGAGCCGAGTTCGAATTCCAGTTGAATACCCTGCATTTACTTAAGCACTGGTACCCTTGGGAAAGGTATTAATCCGTCCCTTCCCTCCAGTTATGGGTTAAATAACAGGGTAGGACTTGAGGACCCTGCCCTTAAAAAAAACAAATCCCAAAGAGTCTTGATACTCGAAAAGAAAAAAGTATTACTAGACACAAAAACTTATATAAAAACAAAAATAAATTGTTGAAAGAAAAAAAGTATTACCAGCAATAAATAAATAAAATTTAGTTGGTAATAATTGACCCGCCGAGGTTGATATGCCATAAAAACAAAACAACCAACCAAAAATTATTTTAAACTCATATACGTTGCAATGTGACTTTTTTTACATGCTTGACTCTTACATCTGTCTCCACCCCTAAAAGAAAATTGATGACGTTATTGCGGATTAGTCAGTGATGTCATCACCCGTTGATTTCGATGCATGAAGGTACAAATGGTCAAAACTAACCTCACATATCATTTGATTATAATGGTGAAGGCTTGAGTAGAAACAGCCACACCATTCAGATGAATTGATAACAGAAATAGTTCACAGTTTGTCAGGAAATCCCTAAATTGCTCTTCTTGTTCTGTCGTCAAAGAATTTAATCTCACCGCTAAAACTTAAGAATCTCACAAAAAGACCTTTTTTTGAATTCGGTGTTTTTTCTCCTAAACTGGTTTTTTCTCCTAAACCTAGACAAAAGAACTTAGTCTGTTTTACTATTTAAACTAGTGGTTTTAGACCCTTTTTTATTTCGGGACCGCGCATTATACAAGAATAACTAAAATTCTAGAGCTTAGTGCCAAAAAAGAAACTGATGGAGTAGAATTCGTGTTTACAATTTATTGGTTTCACAGTAAAAGGGTGGGACCTAGTTGCTAATCTTGTGACTTGAGTACATTTATATATAGAGGGCACCAGTGAGCTAAGTTCATCGGAGCAGAAGCCGTGAAAGTATTTGTAGAAGAGGCATAGGGAAGCCACATTGCGCCGGTGAGAAAGTGACTGTATCTGTGCTGCCAAGTTGTAATAAGTTGTGATAATTTGTAATAAGAAAAAAATTAGTCACGAAATTTGCTAATAGGAAAATAATAAAAATGTCTCCTGAAATAAGTATTTATTTTTAAGACATTGCGAGGTGTCATTCGCTGTTTAATAACAAAATATTTTTAAGCATGAGAATAATTCATAAATGTTTTTTTTTTTTTTTTTTGTTTTTTTTTTTTTTTTTTGTGGCGCACTTGTCTACCTTTCAGGGTGCATTAGTTCAACCGAGTGCACTATCTTAGAAATGTCGATTTAAACAATTACAGAAGATCAGTTCATACTTTTCGCAAATTAATTCGCGTGAAGTGAACGTCGTATACTCGACAGGAATTTCAACTCGGCTTATAAAGTAGAGAGAAGTAGTAAGGATGTTAATGGTAATGATGTTGAAAATTATGTTAATTAAATTTAAGTTGGTGATGCAGAATGTCAATTTTATGGCTCTAAAATCATAGCCTGTTTATTGGTCTTAATCATTTACGTATCGAACGACGAATTTTCTACCTGGGTTCAAAGCATCTGTTGATCTCAATCCCTGTCAAATTTAGCATTTACAAGTTAATCGTACCTGTCATAAGGGATATGACTATTTGTATGCTTACGGCTAGATTAGATGTTCGAATCAGGGCAAGTTCCATTTGTTATTTGAATTACCTGTTTTCTTGAAAGAAAAAAAAACAAGAAAGAAAACAAAAAACAAGAAAGAAAGGAAGTAAGAAAACAAGAAAGAAAGAAAACAAGAAAGAGAGAAAATAAGAAACAAGAAAAAAGAAAGAAAGAAAGAAACGAAAAAGAAAGAAAACAAGAAAGAAAAAAGAAAACAAGAAACAAGAAATAAAACAAGAAAACTCAAGAAAAAAAGAAAACAAGAAACGAGAAAGAAAGAAAACAAGAAACAAGAAAGAAAACAAGAAGGAAAGAAAACAAGAAAGAAAGAAAGAGAGAGACAGACAGAATGGGGAGAGTATGCACAAGAAAAAGTTACACCTCGATCTATGTATCAATATTTAAATGATAAACGAAATATACCGAATCATCCTGAGACTTGATAGAGTTCAAAAGCCTTTCTCTGGATCCTTGTAGGTGACGAAATATTTTCACCTTTTAATCGTTATTGAGCATCAGGTTGAGAAAACTGAAGTTCCTGGGACATGCAATGTGGAACGAGGGCTTGGAGAACCTGATACTAACAGGCCAGATAGTGGGAAAAAAAGACAGGAGAAAGCAGCAGATAACATATTTGATGGTCCTGAGCAGGTGGATGACAGAACGGGGACTGCGAGATGTTGCAGGAGAAAGTGTGTTAAGAACCATCAGGGATAGGGAGACTTGAAAGGCCATGATCGCCTACATAAGAACGAGAGCGAGGTTTTTCTTTCCCTCACGTAAACTTGATCAACTCAGGTTGTTACTAATCTAGTCTGATTGATCCCGACTGTGCAATGTGTTTGACCTTTAACGCCCCATATTTATGACCAAGTGTCAAAACTAAGCTAAGCTGAGTAAACAACTCGATCGACTTGCTACGAGACCTGCGTTGGTGGAGGAGGTGGAAGATTATATTTGGTACTCATATTTATGCTTCCTATCTGAGGATGTGTGTTGTGGTGTAGTGGATATCGGCTCGGAACGAGAAATCGGGGACCCGAGTTCAAATTTCAGTTGAATTCATTGCATTCACTTACGCGCAAATACCCTTAAGAAAGATATTAATCCACCTCTTCCTTCCAGTTATGGGTTAAATAACAGGACAGATTGGATTCTATAGCCTTGGCAGGCAATCAGTCTACCGCAGAAGGCAATGGCAACCTACTGCGTGATAATCTTCTGCTCAGTCAGTCAAGTCTCTTTCGAGACATGATCGCCCAAGCGTGTTTCACGTATGGCACTTAACTGACTGATTTGAGGAACATATCTGGCAAATTAATGTCTTTTTCAGAAAGCAAGAAAGGCTACCGAAAGCTTGTTATTTATATTACGACTACAACGAATGCAAATTTGGCTCAACTTGAGTTTTTCGTTGTATGAAATTTGAAGTAAAAAAAAAAAAAAAAAAAAATGCAATCTTTTACTTGAAATTCGTTTTTGCAGGTTTTAATTTTTTTTTTCACTTTGTATGGATGCTATAATTAGGAGTAATAAAGAAATATAAATACATTTCAATAATTGTATTTTCAGTAGATGTATTCATCTATAATGCCTAATATTTTCTCTGTATACCGAAAATAGTAATGCACTCAAAAATATCATTGGGAAAAGAACTTATTGAAAAGCATGAAAATTGATTTTGATGTAACAGAGAGCAGTCAATATGATCCGTTGATGATTGATCCATTACAGATAATTAATGGTCAATAAGATCAATAACGCCATTTGTGCAAATCTAAAAAGCTATCGATCGTAAAAACATCTCTGTTCGTGCTGATTTTATAACAAACTGAGTTCAGGTAGACATTTTTAAACTGTAAAGAACGTCACTCCACGAGTCCCGTGCAGCAGTGATGTGTCTAGAGGAAGACAACCTAGCGGAACCTATCCTTCTTCAGACTGACTTTTGAATTTTGTTTTCCAACTCTTAGACTAGTTACTACCTCATGACAAGTGATCATTGTCTATCCTGCTATTTAAACGGAAGATGGATTCATGCTCTTTCCATGGGCTTTAGCTCAAAGGAACGCAAACGTAAATTTTATATCTTCCCACATACATAAACAGCAAACCGAAGGTTTTTCTATTTAAATTTAAATCATTTGCACAACCAACATCAAACTTTGCCTGATGAAGAGAATCTATCTCGAAACATAGAAATTTCCGTGTAGCAATTTACAATTAATTCATATATATATATATATATATATATATATATATATATAGTGTGTATTTTGGCAGCATTTTTTCATAAATGCAGGTTTCATTGAATAATATAGACAAGTTCTGTCTATTTATTTTGTGTAAGATCCTTTCGTATGATCTGATTAGCTTGATAGTGTTGTCACGGAAAGGCGACAAGAAATCGCAATAATTGTTGATTTTTTTTTTATCGGATCTGAGCTTTCGGCTTACAAAAGCCATTATCAAAGAATGAACATTTCATATATAGTGAACATAGAACAGTTAAATTATTAACAGTGGAATTAAACAGAGAAATTAAACCACGGAGACAGGTCCGTTTTTGGCGTGGCAGATGGCCGCAGGCGGTGACGAACTGGTGGGTATAGTGAGGGTATAGTGGCATGAGGGGATTGGTCTGCGAACTGCTACTACTATGGGGAGAGGGGGTAAGCATCGTAACTATGACCTCTCCCGTCGATTATAGGCATTGAAGTATGTTAGTGGAGATGTCGAAATTTATTTTATTTAAGCTAGGTTTAAACTGTTTGATGTCGATAGCTTCTAGAATTTTTAGTTTTCGTTTATTATTTTCCTGTCTAAGTATACATGTATTTTCAACAAGTGTTTTTCTAAGAAGTGTGCGTTGATAGCCGTGGTGTTTTAAATGTCGGAATATGTTAGAATTGTCATTTAAATGTAAAGTCAGCCTCCGCGAGATCGAGTTCGTAGTATGTCCAATGTAGATATTATTTAGTTTGTTAGAGATACATTCTCGAAAGGGGCATTTGAATTTATAAACTACATTGTTTTTTTGCAAATCGCTAACGGTGAGGGAGGAGTCGTTGCAGACGATTGAGTTGGATGTTGTGGATTTAGCGAAATATATGATAAACTTAATTCTTTTGTTAGGGTCTGTCGGAGAAATATTAGTGTTTATGAATTTTTTAGGATATTTTCGTCTAGTTGGTAGTTGGAGTGCATCTGGCTACGATATAAAAGAGTGATATGTTTGGGATTGGTTGGGCTAGTACCATGTGTTGTTTTTTCCGTGTTAAGGTGTTTAAGAAAATGTCGTATTTGTTCATCAACTATGTAATTGGGAAAATTATTGTTGATGAGTGTCTGTTTTATGTTTTTTAGTTCGCTTTGGAAGATCTGCTTTGTAGACGAATTGGTTTTTGCACGATGTAGTAGATTTTTTATAATTGCTATTTTGTAGTAGTGGGGGCATTCGCTAATATAATTGAGGGATTTTTGTTAGTGGATTTTTTATATGGTGAGATAGTGAATTTATTTCCATCAGTGTTAATTAGTATGTCGAGGAAAGGAATTTTGTTGTCATTGCTGAGTTCATAGGTGAATTTAAGGACTGAGTTATTCTGAAACTGTTTTTGAAGTTGTAGGATTTCGCCGGTATTTTTAATTAATTAATAGGATATCATTAACGTATCTAAGGTATATGGATGGTTTTTTGAATTTTGTAAAGTTAGTATTTTTGAGGTTCGACATGTAGAAATTGCTAAATGTCGGACCAAGACTGAACCCATGGAAACGCCGTCACGTTGTATATATATAGTGTTGTTTGGGTCGACAAAAGGGACTTCGGTAGTACAAGCTAGTAGGATTTTTCTTAAGATGTTGGGATTAATTTTGAGTTGGGTAGTGAAGGATTACTGTCGACATTCCTTATAATTATATCGATAGTCTCACTGACGTGTACGTTAGTAAAAAGGTTTTCGGCATCAAGTGAAACTATGATTTCATTGTTAGGTTTTTCGCTCTTAAGGATTTGGATTGCCTCTAGGGTTGACTTAATGCTGTATTTACTCGGAAGGTAGGGTGTGATAAGCTGGTTAATATGTTTAGTTAGATGGTATTCAGGAGTAGAAATTTGGGATATGATAGGGCGGTGAGGATAGTCAGGTTTGTGCGTTTTTATGGTTTCGTATATGTAACGGGGGTTGTAGTCACCAATAATTTTAGGGAGTTTTAAGGAATTCTGATTAGCGTTGTTGGCACTAATGAGTTTATTAAGTTTAGATTTTAGTTGGTGTGTCGGATTCTTGTTAAGTTTTTTAAATTTTGTGTGGTCGTGGAGTATGTGGTTGAGTTTTGTGTTGTAATCTGATTTGTTAAGTACGACAAAAATGTTAGCCTTTCGGCTTTTTTTACAATTATGTGGGGGTGGTTGCGTAGTTTGTGCGCAACACTTTTTAGTTGTTTGGATAGAATTTTTGAGGAGCCTTAAGTAGGTCCTTTAGTTCGGGTTTAGTTGTTATAACTAAAAGACCTACTTAAGGACGAGGCACTCAAGGATCGCCATAATAAAAGCCGAAGCTCCTCAAAAATTCTATCCAAAAAACTAAAAAGTGCCGCGCCCAAACTACGCAACTACCCCCACATAATTGTCATCTAATATACAAAAGGATCTTACACAAAATAAATAAACAGAACTTGTCTATATTATTCAATGAAACCTGTATTAATATATATATATATATATATTATCATCCGCAGACAGATCTGTTTCGCCGTATCACAGCTCATCAGTACGGTTAGACTCCGATTACTTTTTTACCCAGGATTGAAACCCGACCGAAATATATATATATATAGGTATGTATATAATAATATATATATATAGGTATGTATATAATAATTGTAATTAATTTTTTTTTTTTTTACCTAGTGTTGTCTTTATTTAGTTTAATTTCAAATGACCTAATTTTTTTAAAAATACTTTTATTTTAAATCCTATATCTTTTTATTCCCTTTTATTAATAATTATGCCTTTTTAAGTAAAGGCCTTTTTCTAATACTTCAACGTTTTGGGGAAATTAGGTTTTTGAATTTGTCCAGCGTCTGTAATATTTAAAAATTGTTTTTTTTCTTTAGTTTCTTTCTTTTTCCCTCCCTTCCTTCTTTTATCTCTCTTACCACCTTTTTTCCGTGTTGCTTAAACTTAGGTCGATTTAACACGGCTGTCTGTTAATTTTTAGTTACATTCTCCCTTTTTTTTGCGAACCCAGACGATGTCAATTTTTTTTCTTTTCTTATTTATTTGATTTTATTCTATCTTTTTCTTTTTCTTTTTCGTTTTCTTTTTCTTTTTCTTTTTCTTTCCCTTTATTTTTATTTTTATTTTATTTTATTTTATTATTTATTTATTTTTTAATTTCTTTGCAATCTATTTAAAAAGGAAAAGTAGACTAATTTTTCTCCAGTTTCTGAAAGGTTTTTTCTGTTGCTGAGGTGATGTGTCATCCCCCGTGGGGATCTTCATATCGAAATGGCCATTCAACATCTTTGAATTAATCCTTTTTTAATATATATATATATATATATATATATATATATATATAACGTAGAATATTTGGTAATTAAGTCAGCTAGATTTCGATAGAGACGAACTCAAAAGAACTGATTGTTTAATTTATTTATTTAATTTAACAGAGTAATATGATTTAGAAAAAAAATTAGATCGATTCAATGAATTGCAATAGACGCTGGTGACCATCTAAATTTTAATTTTAATTGAAATTTCCATGTCATGTTTTTCTAAGAAAGCAGATGAATTGCAATAGACGCTGGTGTCCCATCTAAATTTTAATGTTAAATTTCCATGTCATGTTTTTCTAAGAAAGCAGATGAATTGCAATAGACGCTGGTGTCCATCTAAATTTTAATGTTAAATTTCCATGTCATGTTTTTCTAAGAAAGCAGATGAATTGCAATAAAAGCTGGTGTCAATCTAAGACGTTAACTTTAACTTCCTGTCTCTTCGTTCTCCTTTCTTTTCTTTTCTTTTTCTTTCCGTTTATTACTTTTCTATAGTTTTCTTTTACTTTCCTTGGTGATTTTTGAATGAGCGAAGAAATGTTTTTGTAGATTACCGTTACAAATGTCTGTTCTCGATATGGGCACGTGAGTGTCTGTATGTATATTTTTTCTGGATTATTTTGAATATTAACTGTTGTATCATTTGAGTCTGACGATCAGGTTTGCTGCGAAATACGTATTATCCATGAAATTGTAGAATATCTAAACATATTCTAGAGTATATATATATATATATATATATATATATATATATATATATATATATACTCTCCAAAAATTTTTTAGATGTTCTACAATTTCATGGATAATACGTATTTCGCAGCAAACCTGATCGTCAGACTCAAATGATACATACACTCTAGAATATATATATATATATACTCTAGAAAATTCTCAACCTTACATGAAAAACAATGCTAACCTAATATATAAAAACCCCAACTCTAATCACCCACCACCCATTATCAAACACATACCACATCATAGGTAGAACGCCGCATTAACATACACTCATCCAGGAAAGAAATGTTTGATAAACACAAGGTAATTTACGACAGAATCCTTAAAGAAAGCAGATATCAATCATCAAAATTTAGCTTTGTGAAAACATTCAGGACTTCAAAAAACAAAATTAGAAACAGGAAAATCATATGGTATAACCCTCCTTTTAATCAATCAGTTGACTTCAAGCTGGGACATAAATATATTAAACTAAAAATAAGCATTTCCCTAAAAATAACCCTCTATGCAAAATCTTCAATAAAAGTGCTATAAAACTAAGCTATAACTGCTCCAATAATCTAGAAAAAATAATTAAATACATTAACATCAAAATATTAAAAGCGCACAACAAAAAAACTCCAACACTAATACCAGTCCGCCCCATAATAAAAACCTCTGTAACTGTAGAAACCCTAACCAATGCCCCATGACCAATAAATGTCTAACAAAATCCCTGATTTATATGTGCTCGATTTCATCCATGGAGAATCCTAAAGATGAAAAAATATATATCGGGAATACTATGAACGTATTCAAAAAGCGATTTTACAATCACCTCTCAACCTTCAATAACAAAGAAAAACAAAACATGACGTCTCTCTCCAAATACTTTTGGAAGTTAAAAGACGAAAATACAACGCCTAAAGGTTAAATGGAAAATCCTTAAACAAGCAAGAACAGCTAAATCTATAAAGGAAACATGGTTCCTTTGTCTTCAAGGAAAAAATTGGAAATCATTAAATATATGAATAGCAACAAGCTTTTAAACCAGAGGCATGAAACCACAGTAAACAAGCATATTAAAGAACTAACCTTACAATCATGCTAAAAAATACTACAAAAGCCAGAGCTAGGACCCCTAGAAATGATACACCTTCACTGTACTAACAACACTCCTACATACACCACAAACTATGATCTAATGTTTTTAAGAAAAAAAATTAAAAAAAATTTTTTCTAAACAATTAAAAATTCTACAAAAAAAATCGATTTACTAAATTCTAAAGTAAGGTTTACTATACATCATTAGATTAATTATAAAAACTGTCCTTAAAACACACACTAAACTTCAACTTAAATTAAAATTTTTTTCTTAAACACAAACACACCTATTACCTATTCACCTATTACCTTAAATAGAAACATTTAATCTTTCCTCCTCCATAAAACTCTACTTATTACGCACCTATTACCTACTCACCTATTACCTTAAATTTTTAACATCAAATTTTACCTCGTACATTAAATCTTACCGCGAACTGTGATCTAATTAAAATTTAAAATTTAATAGAAAAAATCGGTTTCCTAAATCCAAAATTAAGATTAAATATACAAATTTAGATTAATTATAAAAACTCTGCTTAAATACGAAAATATTCTTTACAAAATAAGCATCCTACCCCTAATCTGTTCCTCTAAGAAATCCTAAAGGATATAGTCTAGTCACAAGATAATAAAAACTTACATTCTAGCTGCTAATGTTAAATCTGTCTAGAAAACTCAAAGACACCCATTAATCAACCATATTCACTACCCACACCACTTTCTTCAAAATTCTAACGGTCAATCCACGAGAATTGTTCCCTTATCACTAACCCACACCAACATTCCACACACAACTGACCAAATATAAGAAAAGAGGCTTTCCATTCCTGTCCACACCACCTGATGAGACATTGTATTTTCAATTTCGAAACAAATGTACTATACTGCTGTTATGTATTTAATTATTTTTTTCTAGATTATTGGAGCAGCTATAGTTTTATAGTTTTTATAGTTTTTTTTAGTTTTATAGCATTTTTACTGAAGATTTTGCTTAGAGGGTTATTTTTAGGGAAATGCTTATCTATTAGTTTAAAAAATTTATGTCCCATGTAAATATATATATATATATATATATATATATATATGTGTGTGTGTGTGTGTGTGTGTGTGTGTGTGTGTGTGTGTGTGTGTGTGTGTGTGTGCTAAGAAGTATGTTGGGAAATAGATAAGTACTTACCTTGAATAGTAACTATGACTTTTTTTTCAGCCTTTCCCTCATAGTCGTTTCTAGCCAAGCATTTGTATGTAGCAACGTCATTGGAGATAAAAGGGTTAATAAGTAATGTGCCGTTGTCAAAGATGTGGTAATGATTATCGTTGTGTATTTGTTGGTCGTTTTTGTACCAAGTAATCACCGGTTTGGGAACTCCATGAACCTGGCAAGGAATTTCAAGTTGATGGTTGGGAAGAGCTGTCATATGCGATGCACCATATTCTATCGTCGCAGGCACTGAATGAAAAAAAAGTTAAGAAAAATATCCTTAAGTTCAGTCAAAATATTTATTATTTTTTAAGAACGTCATTAAATTATCTGAAAATCAGTTATAAACACGGCAAATTTCTAATGTATTTTCTGATGTTCATCGCAAAGAAAGGGCTTCATAGAAGGAATTGGTCTTGGCCTTTTTATATAGTGCGGGTGTTAATAAAACAGTGCTAGATGTAAGGTAACAGAACTATTAATTATCTAATCTAAACTTATTTATGAATGGAACTTTGTCTGTGTGTGTGCCTGTGTGTGTGTGTGTGTGTGTGTGTGTGTGTGTGTGTGTGTGTGTGTGTGTGTGTGTGTCCGTTATCTATAGACTCTGAAACGGCTGATCAGATTTTCTTGAAAATTTACACAGTTGTACTATAAGCGTCTGCGAGTGTTCTGTAATCGAAAAAATTGTGTTATAGAAGGAGTGGTCCGATTTTAATCAAATTTGATAAACTCATAGACAAAGACATAAGAAACGATATTCAGAAGTTTCAAGGTTACAGTTTTTACAATAGTGCAGAAAATCGATAATATATATATATATATATATATATATATACATTTTTTAAATTTTCCATTTAAGTTTAGGTGTTTTATTTTCTTCTTTTAACTTCCAAGAATATTTGGAAATTTTTATTTTTATTAAATCTAAATTTTTTTCCAATTTATTATATCAGCACTAATGAATTTTCATCGCCATCTTGTATTTTTGAACATCCTCAGATCTGTGTTTTTGATTAATTCCTATGTCTGTGTATGTGATTTCACCATTTGAAAAATATGCCACAGGATTTAAACTGCGTCTAGAAATTATATACAAAAGAGGTATTGTCAAATATTTTATGAAAAATTCATAGATATGTGTTATCCAATGAAATAATTTGTACTGTTATGTATAGCGAGTAAGCATGAAAGCAATTACGTCCCAATTTTCAATTTCAGATTGATGTTTAGTATTTTTTTCAGTAATTATAGCAATTTGCAGGAACTATAATTTAGTATTATGGCTCGTAAAAAAGAACTAACGATAAATGAAAAGAACTATATAATCAAAGAAATTTTTAAAGGTTTGAAAAGGGATCATTGAACAATCAAGAAAATGTGTCAAATGGGAATTCAAAGCGAGGTCTATCACATATCCGAAGAGAATTAATAAGAAACCCAAATGCGTCAAGTGCGTTCATATTTGAGGCCGCGGAGCTCCTATGGTGTCAAGGGAAACATGGTGCAAAGCATTATAAAAGTTTGCTGATGTAAAAAATCAAATAAAGAAACCAATTTTAACAAAAAAACATAAAGAAAGAAGATTGCAGTGGGCAAAAAATAAATGAAAACTGATTTCAGTAACGTGCTTTTTACAGATGAATCAAGGATCACCCTCGATGGGCCCGATGGATGGGCTCGAGGATGGGTTTGCAAGCAACATGACTCAAAAAAGTTTTTTAAACGCCAACAAGGCGGCGGTGGGATCATGATATGGGCTGGGATTATTGGGAATGAGCTCGTGAGTCCATTTAAATTGAAAGACGGGGTTAAAATGAATTCCAAAAGTTACTGTGATTTTCTAGAGCAGTATTTCTTTGAATGGCTTAATAACCAGTCTTTAGCCAAGCGTAGATCTATGATCTTTATGCAAGACAACGCACCAAGTCATGCATCAAAGTTTACTAAATCCTGGTTGAAAGAAAAGGGATTTGTTGAAGATTCTCTTATGGACTGGCCTTCAAATAGCTGTGACTTGAATCCCATTGAGAACCTGTGGAGCATCCTCAAGTGAGATATTTATTCAAATGGAAGGCAATTCAACAGCAATTGTGACCTCTGGGAGGCAGTTGAAGTTGCTGCAGACAACTTACCAACCACTAAAATTGCAAATCTAACATCAGATGTTGACAATAGGCTGCTAAGAGTTATTGAAAAGAAAGGAGCATTTGTGCAACACATTTTAAAAGGTTCTTATTATTTTTTGTTGATATATCTTGTATTTTTAAAATAAAATGCTTTTTATATTTTTTTAAAGAAATTGACGAATTAGTTCTAAAATCTTTTCATATTATTTTTTACATTAGTTTTACAAGGTATAATACTATAAATGTATCAAAATAAATAGTTGCAAATAAACTAATGACAGTCAAATTAGTCTGTTTTGTTAACTTAGTAAAAATTTTTCCAACCAAAAACAATATTTTTCTCTATCAGTATATATATACTGATATATAATAGTTAATAATAGTTAATAATATAATAGTTAATAATATAATATAATATAATATAATAGTTAATAATATAATAGTTAATATAATAGTTATATATAAGTTAGTAATAGAATTGAGTAGAATCTAAACAACATCATAATAGAACTTTTAACATTAAAGACGCAACTCTTTATACCAACTCATAACTTTCATATAATCTCTAGATGCAGTTTAGTTTCATACAATGTTACAAACATATATATCTATCTACAATTCATTTCCGGCCAAAATTGGAAATTTCTATTTATTATGCAGCTTCTGCTGTCTGTCCACCACTTTCTTCCACCTCTGTGCATTTTCTCACTTTTTCCTCTTTGTTAAGCCCAGATGTTGCGTGATCAGAAAAGAATTACATACAGATACTCACGTTCTCATATCGAGAATAGACATTTGTAACGGTAATCTAAAAAAATATTTCCTCGCTCATTCAAAAAAAAAAATGATCTGGTTTCGATCTCAGACGTTACCTTTAACTTCCTTTCTACTTATACTGTTCGTTCTCTTTTTCTTTCTCTTTTTCTTTCCTTTTCTTTTTCTTTCTCTTCTTTCCGTTATTGATTTTTCTATCATTTATATTTTTCTTTTTTTCTTTTGGTGTTTTTTGAATGAGCGAGGAAATATTTTCGTAGATGACCGTTACAAATGTCTATTCTTGATATGGGCACGTGAGTGTCTGTATGCAATATTATTTCTAGATTATTTTGAATATTAACTGTTGTATCATTTGAGTCTGACGAACAGCAGGCTTTTTTGTGTTGTGAAATATGTATTTCGCCCTTTGAAATTGTAGAATATCTAAAAACATTTTCTAGAGTATATATATATATATATATATATATATATATATATATATGATTTAAAATACTACAATACGAAACGACTCTAATACACACATATATATATATATATAAAACAAGCCTTCACACAGGCAGACTCACCAAGACTGGAAATCAAGAGTTGATAAGCTAGAGTAATTAATTTCATGTATGATACACACACACACACACACACACACACACACACACACTGAGATTCTAAAGTATTTTCCTCACACACAAATTTGTTTTTCTTTCATTTAAGAAGCCTAAAAGGATACACACATTTCCGTTGAAGCACGTCTTTAAGGAAATATCCACTTTGTTTCATCATTTTAATTTTTGTATCGGATACTGTTACACACACACACACACACACACACACACACACACACACACATATATATATATATATATATATATATATGTATATATGGGTGTGTGTGTGTATGTGTGTGTGTGCATGTGTGTGTGTGAATAAAGGCAAAAACCTTCCATTACCAACACGTTTTATCCTCTGCTCGATTTTATCAAGGTAAGCGACTTGACTGTCAATCTAAATCACATTTGCCTCGATAAAGCGCATCAGAGGACGAAACGGGTTGGTTAAGAATGTATACTTACCTTTATTCATATTGTTTTTTCACACACACACACACACACACACACGCACGCATATATATATATATATATATATATATATATATATATATATATATATATATATATAATTTTACAGGTAAACCAACCTTCCCACTACCGCGGTTTCGACATTTCCGCTATCGTCAATTAGACTTTATTTTATTTGCATTGAGCGCTTTTTAATCATATAATCATTTTTGATAAATTTTGCTAATTTGTTAGTTTAATGTTTTTCAATATTCAGCAGTTTAATTTTCTATAAATTGATGTTGACAGTCGTATCAGTTCGTCATTACAGAGCAAAAATGGTCATTAAAGTGAACAAGAATTACTCTTGACCTTTTGCCCGTCATGGTCGGGTACTTCGACATGCAGTTTAGTGATATATGTTTCTGATCCTTTCAGCAGGTGGAAATATTGTTCAAGTGAAATGGTTTTATCGAGCATCTATTATCATGAAATTTAAAAAAGCTGCTTGTTAACCTTATCAACAATGGAATTTGATTTCATATATTTACTGTTTATGATAAATCGGTTAACGCTTTTTTTTAATTATTTATGCTTCCGGCGTTGTTTATCTGTTTGTATAATATTTAATTTACGAGTTTGTTTACCGTTGCCATGGGATTCCTGTTTATTCAGCAAATAGTGCCATGAAAGATGCGAATTGCTCACTGAGGTGACTCATTTGCATAAATAATCACCAATAGTTTCAGTGCCCATCACTTGCGATCCTGTGTCATCATTTTTTTTTAACGTTTACTGACCAGTTCTTTTAAATGGATTATGTGCACTGCAGAAAATGTTTTTTTACAAAGGAAATTTTTAAGGCCATATTGGGTTCAGTTGATTTAATTTTCTTTTCTTTTTGTTTGTTTATTTGGTTTTAAACTTTTTTTTTCTTCTCAGTCATTTTTTTTTCTGTTTTCCAGTTGGTTTTGGCCGACATATTTATTTTTTATTTTCTGACGTAAAGCTTTACCAGTTGACAGTTTTTGTTTTCTTGTGTTTTGTTTAATTTAATTTACACTTTTATTTTATACCAGGTGCTGTAAGCGTTTAGTGACGTATGTGCGTTTTGGTGCAGTGGATATTGGCTCGGAAAGAGAAATCGGTGAGCCGAGTTCAAATTCCAGTTGAATACCCTGCATTCACTTAAGCACTGGTACCCTTGGGAAAGGTATTAATCCGTCCCTTCCCTCCAGTTATGGGTTAAAAAACATGGTAGGACTTGGGGACGCTGCCCTTAAAAACAAATCCCAATGAATCTTGATACACGAACAGAAAAAAAGTATTAATAGACACAAAAACTTATATAAAAACAACAATCAATTGTTGAAAGAAAAAAGTATTACCAACAATAAAAAAATAAAATTTAGTTGGCAATAAATGACCTGCCGAGGTTGATATGCCATAAAAACAAACCAACCAACTTTTATTTTAATTGATCAAATTTAAATTAAATTTGATCAATTAAGAGAGAAAAGGGTGTTTTAACTAAAAACCTTTCTGCTAAATTTAGTCATTTGAAAGTTTATTTTTTCTTGTCTGTTATACTTTTCAGTCTTCGACGATATTTTCTTTGGTTAGCATTTACTTTTTCTAGAATTTTGTTACTTTTTCTAGAATTTTGTTACTTTTTCTAGAATTTTGTTACTTTTTCTAGAATTTTGTTTGTTTTATTCTTAATTCAGCTTTTATTTCTTAATCTTATTGCATTCAGTTTAAACACATTTCTCTTCCTTGAACAAATTTTATTTTCTTCTTCGTCCTTGTGCAAAGTTTATTTTGCATCTTTTTAATTTGAATATTTTATTTCTTTTAATTTTTAAATGAATCCTTTATTTTGTTTATTTTTTTCTAAAAATTTTAATTAATTAATTTTTTGTTTTTGTTATAACAGTTTGACCTTTTTATCGTAAGTTTTTGTATTTTAATTTTCCCCCCTCTGTTGATGATTTTTAAAAAAAAATAATGTCTGTTTATTTAGAAGGAATTGTATTTATAATTTTTTAAATCTTAAGTTTTATTTATTTTTGCCTTTTCTCTAACCATTCCCCTTCCTTCAATTATTATATTTTGACAAGAAAAATATATAAAAATAGTTGCCTGCTTAATCTATTGCAATATGGTCGATTTGTAAGAAGGGACCTTTTTTGGTTTGCCTTTTAAGTAGACACATCCGATAAAAACAAAACAAAAAACAGCAGATTGAATCATCATCCAAAAATGACCAGAAAAAAAGAAAAGAGGTGCTCTGCTACAAAGTGAATGTGCCAAAGTCATCGAAGGCATGAAACAAGTCGAAAGCCGAGGAATCGCTCTAATGCTGGAAGTTCCCTCCTCGAATTATATTATTTGTCTCGCAGAACATCTCTTGGAAGAGGATGGGCTTTTAGATCTTCCCTTCTAGAGTTACAGAGGTTGAAAAAGCGAATGGTTTTGGTTTCATAGTGGACCAAGTTTAGCGCAAAATTTGTCTCTCCATGAAAAGAAAATTGATCCGATCACTGATGATCCTGGGGAGTTCAAACCCCCCAAAATAATTACAGGGTTTTCTATGTAGGGCATACCGCTGCCCGCTACTGAAGATTGTCTTGAAGTAGCTAGAAAAGAATTAAGAACAAGACATAATACTGCGAATCGAATATGAGTGTCGGCGAAATATCATTGCGGCAGTATATAAGGTCAGTTTTCAGTTGGCTGGAGAGAACCTTGCTGATTTTTTTTCAAATAATAGGTGTCACCTCTGCGATAACTACGGGGGGACAGAAGGGGCTAAGTCCCTTCAGAGTTTTAGCTGGCTTCTCGGTTAGCCCCCACTATTATAAGCTTCAAAGATTTATGAAACTCTTCAGTCTCTGATTTTTATAAAATTTTCTTTTCACCACTTTTTTCTCTGCATATTTTTTTTCATTTAGCTTTTTACGGACAGAGACCAGTTTGAAAAAAAAAGCAAACAAAATAAAACAACCAGATAGATAGAAACAGACATGTTGTTAAGGAGGGAAAGAGACTTAATAGTTATATTTTCATATCTGAAGGAAGACGTTAATTAGAAATAATGTCCCCAACTTGATATGAATATACATAAGCAGTCAGTGACTTATGGTCGAGTGAAAGAATTGGTCAGTAATAAAACTGCTTGATATACCTCCCCTTCTCAAAAAAACCTCGGCACCTAATGCCTTCCCACCAACTTTCAGAGTTCCACAATCGCTACTGCCTCTGACAACTTGAATGGGCCATGATGCTATGATATAATGCTCGATCGGTGGGCTTTTGTCTCCATCCCCCAACTGTTTGAAAATTCCGGTCATCGTGAATGTCAGAAAACGTACTTGTTGGAAATGTGTTGAGACTGGTCACCTGGCGTATTCCTGTCCAGAAAAGAATACTTCTGGGCTTTCGGCCGCAGGTGATCAAAATAACCCTCTGAACGGTATAGTTAGTTTCAATGTACCTATAATAGGCCTACGAGTGGCTCGAACCAGTGGGGTCAAACTAGTAAACTACACAACACCCATATAACTAATGTTAACTAACGGGAAATGAACTAGTTGAAGTGGAAAATGATAAACCAGAACGTTAAATGCAAGAGCAGGCGTGTCGAAGGTTTATAAACTGTTTTGAAAGCCGACAAAAACATGATTTTTTTTAATCATTTCACCCCAAGCAAGGCATTCCACTGCCATTATAGCGCAGGGGTTACATAGGGGAAGGTGCTGAGAGAGAGATTAGATATAGGAAATGTCAGAAGGAGGGTGATAGACGAGTAAGGAGGTACATAGGAAGAGTGTATGAGATAATGGGTGCGAGTTAATGTGTTATGAGGTGTCTACTGACCTTACATTTAAACTCCTGGAGATTGTAGCCGTCGGGGAAGCAAGTATGCGGAAGGGAATTCCACAGGCGGGAAGTGCGAGAAAAGAAGCTGTTGGAGTAGAAATTGCGATTACATTTCATC
The DNA here is from genome assembly GCA_037127315.1 of Ascarosepion bandense. NCBI lineage: Eukaryota > Metazoa > Mollusca > Cephalopoda > Sepiida > Sepiidae > Ascarosepion > Ascarosepion bandense. The sequence continues at coordinate 19,350 of JBBBDQ010001748.1, read as the reverse complement.
GGTTTCACTGTAAAGGGATGGGACCTAGTTGCTAATCTAGTATCTCGTGCAAATTCGAACCTAGGGGGCACCAGTGATCTAAGTTCATCGGAGCAGAAGCCATAAAAGTATTTATAGAAGAGGCACAGAAGCCACGTCACGCCGGTGAGAGAGTAACTGCAGGCGGTCAGCCAAGTCGGTATCGATCACATTACAGATTCTCGGTTGTATTTTGTCAAGAACATCGAGGAGAATAGCAGGGGCACCCGACCAGATGTGGCAGCAGTATTCAATACACGGGTGGATGGTAGATTTATATTTGTGCAAGATAGATTCAGACGGGAAAAAAACTTCCTGGCCCTGCACAGAGAACCGACTTTCATAACAGCGGATTTAGCAATGAATTCGATATAGTCATTCCACCTGAGGTCCGTTGAGAGTGTGAGGCCAAGCAGGCGTAGTGTTTTACTCTCTGGGAGGCAAGCCTGTTCCATTCTAATGGGAGGTAGGTGCGGTTGTCTATGGTGGTTAATTGATAGCAGCTTCGTTTTGGAAGAATTGAAATTTACGAGCCATTTCTTACCCCAGTCCACCACGGATTGGAGGTCTTTTTCAAGCTCGGCAGCGAGATTCGCCTTGTCGCCCACACCAGATTTTTGATCGAGGCGAGAGTAAACTGTGGTGTCATCGGCGTACATGCCTACTTGGGATGTTATGGCATCGGGGAGATCATTGATGTAGATCAGAAAGAGCGTAGGACCTAGGGTAGAGCCTTGAGGGACACCCGCGTTTGTATGGTAGTTCTGAGAGGCATGTCCGTTTAATACCACCTTCAGTGTGCGGTTAGAAAGGAATTACTGGGTTAATATACAGCGCTGTTATCAATGGATACATTGATAAAGAAAGTTAAGTATTTGAACAGAAATAAAAGAAATTTGATGACACTATATGCTATGTCGTGTAAAAATATTGTTGTTGATAGATAAGTGCATAAGGTAGGCATAGACTGAAATTGTCCTCACGTAAACTTTGAGGTCAGTTAAAACTAAAGGCAAAGCGAGAACTATGAAAAAATTACAGTAATCTACTAAGGGTAGCTTAGATGTAGCACATGATCTAAGTAAGGAGCAGACAGTGAGGATCGAACTCATTACTCAGTTTTAATTGATCTAGCGAGAAGAAAAGTAATTAACCATTACACTGCTCCGAAATGAATTTTGATTATCTAACCCTAGCCGAAAAGTATGAAGAGTTAACTCACTTTTCAGTTACATGAGAACATTAGCGCACAAATAGGTCAGGTAAATCAGGTGTGTTATCAGGTAAATCCATCTGGGTCAGTTAGAATTCCACTCAGATAATATTTTACAACATTTTTGTATCACTTACCTTTGAGGACAACTTGATATTTATCTAATGTTGGGGTCACTGTGTTGCTCTTCTTTCGACAGGTATACATCCCAGTATCTTTGCTACTAACATTATAGACAACCAAATTAAGTTTTTGTATTTGGCGACGAAAACCTGGAGAAATATCTTGGCTGAAAAAAAAAAAAAAAAGATTCACAGGAAATTAACCCGTTATATTGTTGTTAGTGTAGAGGTTGGCGCGATGATTATTATCAAGGGAAGTGGAATCGATAAGTCGAGTTCAAATTCCGTGGAAAGTTGTTTGCGTTAATTTCACACTAATCTACTTAGGAAATTTATGTGCCTATTATTTTTAACTAAGTTTTGAGTGAAATTCTGTTGATTGGGTCATTTAATCTTGCTATGTTCTTTATTCAAATCTTTATGCTAGTTGTTTATCCTATCTCTGAATTAAAATCAATCACCTTTAACAGGAAGTGATAGACTCTTTCAGGCTATCTTGCCCTAAATGTAGCGTTGCTACCGTACATATGATAATCTAGTAGTTAAACAATATCATGCAGAATTAAGTCAAAATTAACAACTGTACAAAAACAATCTCTATGTATAATCGTTAAGTTCGTGAGGCATCTTTTGTTATTTGCATTAACAAAGCACTCTTAATCATTCACCATTATCAACACTTGCCCGACGTCCTACAACGTCCTTGTCACGTAACTGTTCGAATGACTCATTTTTATATTGGAAACGTATTCAGATACGGACAATAGTGCTTGATCGTTGTGCAAAGAGCTTGTAGTATTGATTGAACTGTTTCCAGTTGGTTTTCATTTGTATTACTTCGGCTGATCCGGCAAAAAGACCGAAGTTGTGTCGATTGATTTCACAAACCACTTCACCCATTTTTTTTGGCTCATCAATCGTCTTATTTAAATTTTTCGTTCATTATCACTTTCATTCACCATTTTATTTAAATCTTTCATTCATCGTCTTATTTACAAGCGCCAAAAGCAGCCATTTTGTTCAACTAGTCAATAAAAATAAAGACAGTCAATTTGGGGGGAGGTTTTCATTGTCACTGTGACCATAAAAGGCGAATATGAACGATCATTGCAGAAATAATTACTGCTTGTAATGTTACTCTAGAACTTTTACTGACATATTGTGGACACAAAAGTGCCTATGACAATTCAGGATGTGGTTTCCGGTTTTCTCTTTTCCAATCTTTTCACTTTCTTATTTGTTCATTTTTTTTCAATTGGAGTAGATAGACTGAAATATCGCCCGGTTCACACCCCACTCACGTCTTTTGAACAGGTGAAGAGGCTCATCCCTTGTTCCCTGTTTAGGATGTGGTTTCCGGCTTTCTCTTTTCCAATCTTTTCACTCTTACGTAGCCCTCTGCACACCAGTGGCCTTACCGCCTTGCCCGGGGTGATATGATGAAAAAAAAAATAGTGACTTCTCGCAAATAAATAAAACCGGTATTTTAGACCTAAATCGCAGCGTGTCATCACTTGGGCTTCAATGAGGCCAATCGTAGTAAATATCAATTTGAATATTTTCTGAAAAGGGAAAGTAAATTAGTCTCTCTCACACATACTAATGAGTTTCTTCAATACTTGTGAGCCACAATTATGGTTTCATGTTTTGTTTTGTTTTTTTTTTAATCATATTCCGAGTAAGGCGGTAACGCCACTGAAGCGCAGGGGGCTACGTAAGAGTGAAAAGATTGTTAAAGAGAAAGCCGGAAACCACATCCTAAACAGTGTACAAGGGATGAGCCTCTTCACCTGTTCAATAGACGTGAGTGGAATGTGAACCGGCGATAGTTTAGTCTATCTACTCCAATTAAAAAAAAATATAAAAGAATGAAAAGATTGGAAAAGAGAAAACCGGAAACCACATCCTAAACAGGGAACAAAGGATGAGCCTCTTCACCTGTTCAATAGACGTGAGTGGAGTGTGAACCGGGCGATATTTTAGTCTATCTACGTCAATTAAAAAAAAAAAGAAAAGAGTGAAAAGATTGGAAAAGAGAAAGCCTTGTTCCCTGTTTAGGATGTGGGGAAACCACATCCTAAACAGGGAAAAAGGGATGAGCCTCTTCACCTCTTCAATAGACGTGAGTGGAGTGTGAACCGGGCGATAGTTTAGTCTATCTCCTCCAATTGGGGGAAAAAAAGAAAAGAAAAGAGTGAAAAGATTGGAAAAGAGAAAGCCGGAAACCACATCCTAAGCAGGGATGAGCCTCTTCACCTGTTCAATAGACGTGAGTGGAGTGGGAACCGGGCGATAATTTAGTCTATCTACTCCAATTGAAAGTTGACTGTTTTATGTTATACTAGCAGTATAGCCCGGCGTTGTTCGGGTGTAATGAAAGCTTTAAAACTAAACTGGTCCTGAAGCTCAGACTCTTTGGACGTTGGCACGAAAGACTAAAAAGAAATAGTTGTTTCCAGTTAAAGCGAAACCGTAGAGTGAAAGAAAAATGAATGGATGTAAGTCAAATTTTGATTTCCTGGTATCGATATCAAATAAGTTTTTTTTCGTCGTAAACTGAATTTTGAAGGCTAAATAAGTCCTCTGAGTAAATGGTATTATGGCTGAGACTAAGAACTACAATTGTACCTACTTAGAGCTATACAAGGAGTAAAAACTTAAATAAAAGGGCTGAAAAATACACACACAAATATCTTGCCTTATATATATATATATATATATATATATATATATATATATATTATCAATTTTCTGCAAAACGGCTGAACCGATTTTCTTGAAAATTTACACAGTTGTACTATAAGCGTCTGCGAGTGTTCTTAGCTAGGGTTTGTGTCGAGGTACCTCCGCTAAATATCGAAAATCGATAATCGAAAAAATCGGGTTATAGAAGAATTGGTCCGATTTTAATCAAATTTGATACCCTCATACAAAGACATAAGAAACGATATTCAGAAGTTTCAAGGTTGCAGTTCTTACAATAGTGCAGAAAATCGATAATATATATATATATATATATATATATATATATATATAAGGCAAGATGTTTGGGTGTGTGTGTGTCTGTTTAACTGTCTGTATGTCCTTAATACAAATTCACAATTTTTATCCGATTCTCACCAAAATTCACACAAATATTCTTTAGGCTGAGTCTGAGCTCCAGGACCATGGACCATGGACGATGGATTAGTTTTAAAATTTTCATTACACCCGAGCAACGCCGGGCTATACTGCTAGTATATATATATATATATATATATATATATATATATATATATATATATATATATATATATCCCTATAGATAAATAGATAAACAAATAAAAAAGAAAATAAAATATCGGAAAAAAATCACCCGCGAGTCTTATGTTCAAAGCTGTGGTATTATTTAGGCTAATGGCGCCGTCTGTTACCAACCAGATATTGTATATACTCCAATTCCATAATAACGTAATATTAAATGGATATTTTAAAAATACAGTACTTATAAAAAGGCACCACGGAATCGGCAATGAATTTCAAAAATCGTAGAATTTATGTTTAGAATAACAGCCCATTTTGGACGTTTATCAACTTCTCAGATGTCTTAGTTACTCACCCTTCATGTGTCCAAGTCACCCGATTTTTTCCTTCAGTACTATCGAACAGCTCACCGCATTGTAAAGTGAGAGTCTGCTTTGGATTGACATGAATAGTCCGGAACCTATTGTTGTGATTTTCTGAAAATTTAAAAGGAATTTTTTTTTATTCTGTATATAGTTTGTATATTTGTCTTCTGCAAAGTAATTGACATTTTTAAATCATTGTTACTGGAAAAAAAAAAGAAAATAGTCCATGTTAACATGTCCCTGATGGACAGTGATCACTTCCATTGTAATCAGGCTTACCGTGAACATTAGTTTGAAAACCTATACAAGTTCGAACCCTGACTGAGACAAGTTGGTATCCTATTCGCCTTGAGAAAGACATTAATCCACCCTTTTTTTACGTATGAGTAGGGTAGACTGCACTTTTAGCCTGAGATAGCAACTTATATAGGAGATGAACGCCTCTGATTCCAAAGCAGAGACTCCTTGCCAACACATCGTGCAGCATGAGTTAGCATGGCTTATATCCAATCACTCTCCTGGGTCTAACAGATCTTAAGAAAATTGTATCTCAAATATCCATGACTTTAAGGTTGACTATTAGTATTTTAGCATTAGGATGTGCGTTGTGGTCCAGTGGATATCGGCTCGGAACGAGAAATCGGGGTGCGGAGTTCGAATTCCAGTTGAATTCATTGCATTCACTTACGCGCAAATACCCTTGGGAAAGGTATTAATCCGTCTATTCCTTCCAGTTATGGGTTAAATAACAGGACAGATTGGGTTCTATAGCCTTGGCTGGCAACCAGTCTACCGCAGAAAGCAATGCCAACCTACTGCAGGATAATCTTCTGCCCAGTCAGCCATGTCTCTTTCGAGACATGATCGCCCAAGCGTGTATCATGTGTGGCACTTAACTGACTGACTGAGGGTAGACTGCACTTTTAGCCTGAGATAGCAACTTATATAGGAGATGAACGCCTCTGATTCCAAAGCAGAGACTCCTTGCCAACACATCGTGCAGCATGAGTTAGCATGGCTTATATCCAATCACTCTCCTGAGATCTTAAGAAGATTATATCTCAAATATCCATGACTTTAAGGTTGACTATTAGTATTTACTTTTCAAATCTATTAGAAGTGAATCCTGCTCTGATTCGAACGTTCAGCCGAGGTTTAAAAAAACAAATAACGTTTCCCCTATGCCAGCATTTTCCTGCTTTAACTCGTGTTACGTGTTATAAAAATGATTTACCCAAAACACAGAGCTAAATCACAGACAAATATTTAATTTACAGAAAACACAAAATAAAATATTTACAAATATACAATTTTGTTGCATTCAAAACAGAAACGTAGAGTTTACTACTGGTGAGTGTTACGAGGAGAGAAGGGGAACGTAAGGGGTCAAGTATCTTTACCTAGTTAAGCTAGCAAAGTAGTTTAAGTGCTATACCTTTTTGGAAACCCTCAAATGTGTATATAAAGAATAGTTTTAAGTTTGGTCAATGAAAGCGTCAAAGATTCTATTTACTGTATTTGCTCTACGAGGTTTTCTTTTGAGTTTTTGTTGGTCGGCGACTTTTCGCAAAGATTCTTTTGGCTGGATATAAATCCTTGAATCAAAGCCGGAGTTGATAATGTCAGCAAATCCTTTTAACAACTAACTACTCTTTTCCCAAAGAGGGAAAAGAGTAGTTTTTTGTATTTGTATAGTGGCTAGCACCTAATTTGCATATTCTCGAATCATCTTGATTAATCTAGATTATTCTCGAATATACTGGAACAATCTAGAATCTTCCAAAACATTTTATTCTTAATTTCTCTATTTTACAAATACTTCATGAATTAAAACTTTTTGTATTAACAACTAGGACTCACTAGAATCCCTTACTATATATTTTTAATCTTTTTAGATATTAATAATATTATTTTTATGTACAGGGTGAGTCACAGGAAACGGATGTTTTTGGAACGCTCCTTACTCCCCTTGAGTAGGGGATAGGGGGTGGGGAAGGTAGCAATTAAACCTGCTTAAGATGCCATTTTATTTGTTTTTCTTTATCGTTAGTTTTTTCTTTTGTTATTTTGTTACTTATAGTTTGTTTTACCTTTCAGTTAGTAGCCATCATGCCACCGTGGAGTAGAGAACAACGTGTGTTTGCTTACGACATTTACGTGAGAAATGGTGAATCAGTTATATCTGGTCGGGTGCCCCTGCTATTCTCCTTGGGTTTCTCGACAAGGGACAGCGGAGGGTCTGTAACGTGATCGATACCGACTTAGCAGACCGCCTGCAGTTTCTCTCTCACCGGCGCGACCTGGCTTCCCTGTGTCTCTTCTATAAATACTTTCACGGCTTCTGCTCCGATGAACTTAGATCACTGGTGCCCCCTAGGTTCGAATTTGCACGAGATACTAGATTAGCAACTAGATCCCATCCTTTTACTGTGAAACCGATAAAATGCAACCGCAACTTCTACTCCAATAGTTTCTTTTCTCGCACTTCCCGACTGTGGAATTCCCTTCCACATGACTGCTTCCCCGACGGCTACAATCTCCAGGAGTTCACATGTAAGGTCAATAGACACCTCCTAACACACTAACTCGCTTCCATTCTTTCAAACACTCTTCCCACCCACCCAACTATCTATCACCCCACTTCTGACATTTCCTATATCTAACCACTCTTTCTATTTACCTTCCCTTATGTAGCCCCAAGCGCAATAGTGGCAGTGGAATGCCTTGCTTGGGGTGAAATGATTAAAAAAATAAAAAATAAAAAAAATAAAAACCCAACGTCTCTTCAGGCGAAGATTCAACATTGGTCGTTATGGCTGCTGTTTGAACTGCAGTCCCTAATCACGTGATCTCACGCTTTGGAGATCTCCCCTGGCCTTTGCGCTCACCCGGTCATTCTATGTGCGATTTTGTGGGAATTTTTGAAATCACGAGTCTATGAAGAAAAACTCCGCACGCTTGGAGAATTGAAGACTGCAATACGCGAAAATATCTTAGGAATCGGTGAAGAAACTTTGGTAAGAGAGGAGGCTAACTTTAGAGAGCGACTTCAAATTTGTGCTCGTGAAAATGGCCATCATTTGTCAGACATAATTTTTCGCTCATAAACATTCCATAATGGCATTGTTTAGTAAATGTTTTTATGTACATTATAAAGTTTGTATTAAAATATTCGCAGAGTTTTGTTTTCCTTGAAATATCCGTTTCCCGTGACTCACCCTGTATAAATGCATCCACGTAACACTAGATTGCACAGATACTGCACTGATCCTCGGCGAAAGGCCGGAGTGTGATCTTTTGGCTTTAGGCTGAGCGCACAGTTACACAGTGTCGATTCACGTCTTGGATACTCCCGCCTTATAGCGAGAAACAGATGAGACACAACCAAGTTTGTTGCTTTTTGATCGGTTGCCATTAGCAGGTGTTAGTTGTAGTTTTCTTCAAACAACAATAAATCCACCTAAGACACAAGTGGTTATTGAGCGTGAGAGAATATGAGAAAAAAAAAACGCATTTTTGTGGAAAGGAAAATAAAAGAGGGATGAAGAAGAAGAAGAAGAAGAAGAAGAAGAAGAAGAAGATCGACATTGCGTTTTTGAAAATCAAAGTTGATTAGAAAGCAATAAGCCGGTAACGAGTTTCATAAGAGATAAGTGCATGACAAGAAACTATTATCATAAAAATTATAGTTACACTTAGTCAGTTCAGCTGTAAAAATTTGACGCCTTGTCTCTAATTTGGCATCACCCTTGAATTCATTAAGTCTATAAAAGAGATGAATCAAAGCGAATGTGAGTCTTTTGAATTTTTAATGTTTTTTTTTATGTCTGGAGCAAAATTTCCGAAACTTTCAAATCATTTCAAATGTCGCTCGTTAAACTTTCCTTCTTTAAGTGCAAAACTTCAAGTGCATTGTGCCCAATTTCAACTCATACAAATGTTAATTTCTTATTTACTTTAGTGGGGAACAGTGGATAAAACAAACAAACAAAAAACAAACCAAAGCTTTTGGTGGACAACACAACCGCTATGGAACGTTCCACATACAATATCCAGATCTATGTAAAATCATATACGAAACTAATTCTAAAGGATTGCTTGTAGAGTTGTAAAATCTTACATACATTGAGTTAAGCACTTCTTAAGAACTGCATTATTCATTTCCAAGTAAACTGATATCTCACTGTCAAAAGAAGACAGCAGATATTACGTCATTCTCAATGCGATACTATTTCTCATTCAAGTGCTTTTTATGTTGGGGAACAAATAATATCTGAGAATCAAGAGAATAGAAAACGTGATCAACTAGTTCATGCACAGCATACATTGAAACCAAGAACTTGTATGCCACGAGCATTGTCCTGATGAAACAAAACCTCTTCCGTCAGTATTTCTCGGCGTTTGGTCATGATAGCCTTTCGCAACTCCCTCACAAAGTTGACATAATGCTCTCTATTGATGGCGTGTCTTTTGGAAGATAATCAATGAATTCCTTCCCTGCAGATGTAAGGACTTTTGCTCTTCTTTGGAGCAGATGAAGAGGGTTTTTTCCACTGGAAATTTTAGGATCAGAGTCATGATCCCAACACTCATCTTGGATTAGAATACGTCTAAGGAGACCAACTTGATCTGCTTCACACAATGACAGATTTTCCCGTGATGTATACAGCGCGATTAGGTGTCAGAAGACGTGGAACCCACCAAACAGAAACTGTTGTCATACCAAGTTCATTGTGTAGAATGTTCTTAAATCTCTCACAGGATATCCTAACAACATTGACTATTTGAATTATAGTCAAACGTCTGTCATTTATCACCATGTGGTGAACATGATAAATGTCCCCACCATCGTGAAGGACGTTGCAGGAGTTCAGAACTTCAAGACTCTCTTCCTTCTTCTCTTAGATACACTAACCATTTTGTTAGTATGAATAACCTGGGAGCAGTTTAAACTCTTTTTCTGTAGTTACTTAATAACAGCACCTGTGCGAAATGTTGTCCATATTAAAAAAGAAGTCGCTACTGGTTACTTTTATAGTCTTCTTTGGACAATAGGTTTCCGGAAAAAAATAAACAGTGTAGTTATTCATAAGAAAAGTTGAAATTATTGTATGCATCTCTCGCATCACTCCTTCATATTAAACTTAGAAAGTTTTCAGGTCTTTTTTTTTTAATCATTTCACCCCGAGCAAGGCGGAAACGCCACTGATGTGCAGGGGGGGCTACATAAATGTAAAAAGATTAATTAGAAAAGAGTGAGGAGTACAAACTAGTTAGAAAGGAACAATGGAAAGCTGAGAAAGCAGATGCGATGACAGATACATAGGTGGAGAGAAAGGGAAGGTTATACGGGGGTGGGGAGAGAGCTAGAGTCCAGTGGTTGTACCTGTAAAGAAACAATGCAGTTCTTAACCCTCTAGGGTTATTCGTATCATATTTGATACAGTATTTCCCTATAAGGAAACATTTGGTATTTCCCTATAAGGAAACATTTGGTATTCATTGACTGAGCAGTCAGTACTGCTTTCATTTGAAATTTATAAAATATTTCTCTTAAAAAATTTTTCAGGAAAATATTTCTTTCAAGGCTTGTTTTCATACTGTATCAAATATGATACGAATGGCCCTAGAGGGTTAATAAGAATAGTTTAAATTAATGTATGCAAGATTTCATAGTTCTAGCATAATTCCTTCATAGTGAAGTTCTTTCTGCCTGAATCCATCTTGCACATATACAAATCAGCCATCCGGCCATGCATAGAATACTGTTGTCATACTAAGGCGCCCCTGCTGTTCAGCTTAGTATTCTCGACAGGCTCCAAAGGAGAATTTGTAATGTGATTGGTCCCGACTTGGCAGCTCGACTTTGGCCACTTTCTCACCGGCGGGATGTGGCTTCTCTCTGTCTCTTCTACAAATATATTCATGGCTACTGCCCCGAGGAACTTATGTCACTGGTGCTCCCTTCACAAAAGTTTACTCGTGCAACCAGACTGGCAACAAGGTCCCACCATTTTACAGTTAAATCAACCAAATGCAAACGACAATTCTACTCTATCAGCTTCTTTTCTCGCACTTCCCGCCTGTGGAATTCCCTTCTATATACTTGCTTTCTTGGCGGCTACAACTTCCAGGAATTTAAATGCAAAGTCAATTCCTATTTTTTATCCACTTGACTCCAGCCCTTTCTACATAACCTTGTGTATCTTGTTCTTTTCCTTTCTCTCTACCTTCGCAATTGTCATCAAACCTCTATTCTCATCCTTCTATTGCCCTTTCTCTGACACCCCCTGTAACTGGTTCGTCTCCTCCTGCCTAAACTTTTACTCTCTTATGTAGCCCCCTGCGCATCAGTGGCGGTACCGCATTGCTTGGGGTGAAACGATAAAAAAAGTCAGCTTATGAACCTTTCAGCCTACTCAAGTATTTTAATTTTATTTTGCCAAATTATTAAGTGATGCTTTTAGGGCTTTATAGGAAAATGGTGCGATCATGTCTGAGTGTGTATTTATGTTCGTATGGGTGTATGTGTGTGTTTGTATGTGTGTGTTTGTATGTGTGTGCGTAGCTTATGTAACGATTTGTATAAGGTAAGCACTTCAGAGATAGGGCACGAACAGTGCGGGTTCGTCAAGGACACTGGAGCAAGGAACGCCATATTCATGATTAGGATGCTCTCTGAAAGGGCATTGCAAATGAAGAAAGACTTGTACCTGTGCTTCATTGATTACGCGAAGGCATTCGACAAAATACGACACAAAGAATTGATGGAGATGCTGGGCAATCTCGACATTTTCGGCAAAGACATAAGAATAATCAAGAATCTCTACTGGCAGCAAACGGCCTGCATACGGATAGGTAACGACCTCAGTAGATACACAAAGATAGAAAAAGGCGTAAGACAAGGATGTGTCTTTTCACCGGATTTGTTCAACCTATACAGCGAGAATATTTTGAGGATCCTAGATGACACGCCAGGATTTGTTATTGGAGGCCACAACCTGAACAACATAAGATATGCGGACGATACAGTGCTGATTGCGGACACGGAAAGGAAACTACAAGACCTCATACAGAAAGTAGCAGTGGAGAGTGACAAGAAGGGACTACAAATAAACTTTAAGAAAACTGAGTGCATGGTCATCAGCAAAAGATACAATCCAAAATGCCAAATACAGGTGGAGAATAACAGAATCAAACAAGTACAAGAATTTAAGTACCTAGGAAGTGTTCTAACAGGAGATGGAAAGTGCGACACGGAGATCCGAAGGCGAATTGGCATGGCATAGGACGCGTTCCAGAAGATGAGCAAAATAATAACACACAGGAAAATCTCAATAGAAACGAAGAAAAGAGTTCTAGACTGCTACGTGATGTCAGTTCTTCAATACGGCTGTGAATGCTGGACAATATCATCGAAAATGAGGACAAAACTGGAAGCGGCCGAAATGTGGTTCTACAGAAGGATGCTACGGATATCGTGGACTGAGCATACAAGCAACGACGAGGTGTTAGAAAGAATGGCAACAAAAAGGAAATTGATGCTGAGCATCAGGAAGAGACAACTGAAGTTCCTGGGACATGCAATGAGGAAGGAGTGCCTGGAGAACCTGATACTGACTGGACAGATAGAAGGAAGGAGAGACAGAGGAAGGCAGCGGATATTTGCAGGGACTGATCAGGTGGATGACGGAACGGGGGTTGCCAGGGGCAACAGGAGCAAACATACTAAGAGCCACAAGGGATAGGGAGACGTGGAGAGCCATGATCGCCTACGTCCTGAAGGGACAGGGCACATAGAAGAAGAAGAAGAAGAAGAAGAAGAAGAAGAAGAAGAAGAAGAAGCACTTACCAGTAAGAGAATTCACAGTCAGTGGTGCGTGTGTTGTGAATGTCATGAATGGTTTACAAGACGTTAAGCAGATTTCTTCTGATGCGAACCTGTTTTCGTTGCCTCCGCAGCCAGTGTAGAAGAAACGTGAACAGACCCCGATCTTGTAATCATAATACCAAAATATATTTCTTTCTTGGCAAGGGCCTGAGTCTGGATCCAGTCGACATTTGTCGTCTTCTAGACAAAAAGATGAAGAAAAAAAATGAAATAATACCATGTAATCACTGACTATGACATTACTTCGACGCAAATTTGTTTGGAGCATATATGAGTTACAGAGCACCGGATAAAGTAGCAGGGTAGATTAGGCTCTCGTGCTTTGTCCGGCAACCAAGCTAAAAATATGACAAAGCTGTATTTAAAAATTTGGATAAGACAAAAATGAACCACTATACGCTATTTATTAAGAACAATTTCCGGCAATTCACAGTCTACAGATATTAATAAGGAAAAATAAAAAGACACAGAGAGACATGACCACGTACATCCTCATGGGACATCGTATCTAAAGATAGATAGATAGATAGAGAGAGAGAGAGGGGGGGGGGAAGAGAGAGGGAGAGAGAGCGGATATTCAAATAAACTAGGACACAAAAACGTAAACATTTCCAAAAAGAAACAGCAGAAAAATAAACAAAATCTGGCTCACCCCCCCCCCACTCTATCGACAATAAAACAAAAATAAGGAATATATTCTTCAAAATTAGTGATAAACACTTCACTAAAAATTAAAAAAATTATCAAACAATCAGCAATAAAAACATAATCAAAATTAGTTCCAGTTGCTTTGGAAAACATGGAGAGAAAAAAAAAAAATAATAATAATAATTGGATTGCACAAGAGATAGAACGAATGAAAAATAAACCAGAACAGACATGGTCTGGAATTACAGAAGATGATGTTAAATTTGCACTAAAAAAAGCACACAATTGGAAATTCCCAGGTATAGATAAAATTCCTAACTTTTGGCTATATTATTTAAATACAGCACATAAAAAAACTAGCCAAAGAACTTCAAGAAATGGTTGACGATCCCACTAAAATTCGTGCATGGATGACCAAAGGAATTACATTTCTTCTACCCATGAATGGTGACACAAACAACCCGAAAAACTACAGACCAATTACATGTCATCCGACAACTTATAAACAATTAACATCTATTTTAACAAAACAGATATATTTTTTCTAAGAAAGAAATGACATGATACCGCTTGAACAAAAAGGGTGCAAACGTGGCTGTTATGGATGTAAAGACCAATTGATAATTAACAAAATGATCCTGGAAAACTGCTACAGTACAAAGAAAAATCTTAGTACTGCCTGGATAGATTATTGAAAGGCATTCGATAGTGTGCCACATCCCTGGATTTTAAAGACTTTAAATATATACAAGATATCGCCCGTCATCATCAATTTCATCAAACAGTGCATGTCTATATGGAAAACAACCCTTTACCTCAATCATATAAATGGAACCTATAAGTCTGATGAAATAAACATCAAAAGAGGTATATTTCAAAGTGATTCTTTATCTCCCTTACTATTCTGCATATCATTAATAGCACTAACCAGTCAACTTAATAAGACAGAATGTGGTTATAAAATAGGCCAAAAGAAAATAAGCCATCTATTTTACATGGATGACTTAAAGTTATATGCTAAGAATGATAATGAGCTGGAAGGTCTTCTGCAAACTGTAAAATGCTTCAGCGAAGACATTGGAATGAAATTTAATTTGAATAAATGTGCTAAAGCTACAGTTTTACGTGGATCAATACAAGAAACATCCTCAATTAGCTGTAACAATAAAAGAATTGAAACCAGAAGAAGCTTATAAATACCTAGGTTGAAATGAGAGTGAAAACATTCACCATAAAAAAATGAAAGAAATAGTGCGTAAAGAGTACTATAGAAGGCTAAGAATGATATTAAAAACTGAATTGAATTCTCAGAACAGAGTTATGGCCATTCATAGCCTTGCAATCCCAGTTGTCCAATATAGTTTCAACATCTTAAACTGGACTCTAAACGACATCAGGCGAATGGATTCTAAAACAAGAAAGCTTCTTTCTAACTATAAGATGCATCATCCAAAGGCTGATGTAGACCGTCTATACATACCCCGTAAAGAAGGTGGAAGAGGTCTTATTCAGCTAGAATTGTCATACAATACAACTATTGGCTTACTAACATACATAGAAACAACAAAGGATTGGATGATACAATTAGTTAGGCAACATGAAGAAAGAAAGAAAAATATTCAATAATAAAAGAAGGCAGTAAATACAAACAAGATTTACAGTTAGTAGATTCTGTAGAAAAGCAAAACAGAAGCCAAGAACCAACTATTGCGACAAAAATATGAAAATGAAAGCCAAAGATAAAGCTCTTGAACAGATGAAACAGCGCTGGCAAGACAAACCTCTGCATGGCCAATATCCAGAACGTGCCAATAAATCCAATGTTGACAAAGTTAATACTCATCGATGGTTACGTGCATCTGGATTAAAGTCTGAAACAGAAGGCTTTATTCTTGCAGCACAAGACCAAAGTCTTTTCGCTAGAAACATTCAGACAAATAATATGCATAATAATATGGATCCAAAATGCAGGTTTTGTGATATACACCAAGAAACAATAGACCACCTAATCTCAGGCTGTTCTGTGCTTGCCCCAAATGAATATAAAAATCGCCACGATAGAGTTGGGCAATATTTACATTGGACAATGTGCAAACATTATGGAAAATCTGTAAACAAACAATGGTATGAACATCATCCAGCACCGGTTACAGAAATAGAAGATGTAACCATTCTATGGGATTACACCATCTACACAGACAGAAAAATTGAAGCAAACAGGCCAGACATTATTGTTAAAAACCAGAAGGAGAAAACGTGTCTATTAATTGATATGGCTTGTCCAGCGGATTGTAACATAGCAGCCAAGGAATTTGAAAAACTGTCAAAATATAAAGACCTGGAAATTGAAATAGAAAAAATGTGGAAATTGAAAACAAGAGTTGTGCCAGTGATAGTAGGTGCACTTGGAATGATAAAAAATGGAACAAAACAACACATTGAAAGAATCCCTGGAAATCCCAGCTTAAGAGATATACAAAAAATTGTCTTATTAAGTACAGCCCACACACTAAGGAAAACTTTA
Source organism: Ascarosepion bandense (assembly GCA_037127315.1). Lineage (NCBI taxonomy): Eukaryota > Metazoa > Mollusca > Cephalopoda > Sepiida > Sepiidae > Ascarosepion > Ascarosepion bandense. The sequence continues at coordinate 3,326 of JBBBDQ010001748.1, read as the reverse complement.
TCTATGTAATGCTAGGGATGATAGGGAAGATAGAAAAACATGAAATGGAGCCATAACAACACGCCACGACCTGCCTTATGTCTCCCCGCAGACTTGGTTGGTAGTGAGACCAAAGCAGAAATCGAAATATCATGAAAAATGACATAATAATAATAATAATAATAACAAAAAAATACTCAACAAGACCAATAAAAATTACAACAATAAGAATAACATCCACTATCAAACAAAAACAAAGAAAATTACAAACTTAACAATACATTTTCACTAATAGCACAACATAAACGCTATCGTACTTACTAACATGAACACAGACGAATAAATTATAAATGCGTACCCCCCCCCCAAAAAAAAAACTTAGAATAAAGATAGATGTCCTTCGAAAGAAAAATTACACAAAAAATACTGTCCAATAGAGCCAAAAAGAAAACAATATTTCCACCAAAAATCAAATAGGAAATTATAAAAAGAGCAGCCTCAATATTAAGAATAAAAAACCGTAAACTGTGCTTAGAGAAACATTAGTAGTAATTAGTTGTAAAAACAAAATAAACTCTTAAACAAGAAAACTGAAATAATGAGTAACTGTAGTCATTAAAAACAAATACGTAATTTGCTATCTAAGTGTTAATTAAAAATAAACAAGTAAAATAAATATAATATAAACTTAAAAGAAATAATCAGTAATAAATAACTAAACGAACAAATATTAAATATACAGATTGCGATGGATGTATTGTCGTTCAAAAAATGCAAAAATGTAAACAACACTGGCATTTCATTTTAACAGATATATTTCCAAAATTACACAAAAATATCTTGAAATGCAAATGTAAGTGTAAATTTATTCAATAAACTCGCCATTGGTATCTCCAGGCGACTTCGGAATCTTCTTCAAATCTTCTGGATGGTCTCCTTGTTTAAGTTGGTGAATGTTAAAATCCTTGGCTTCAGTTCATTTTTGGTGTTCCAAGAAGTTTTTGAAAACGAAATAATAGCCAAGAGATGTGATATAAAATTATTTATCATTTAAACATTAAAATCAATTATTTATGTAAAAAGCGAAATAAAACTTTCCTATCTCAAGAAAAGAATAGAATACTCAAAATTAAAATATATATGTAGAGAAAAAAACCGGAAATAAATTGCAACAAATAGCAACAATTGGAAGAAAAGAGTCAGTCAGTTAAGTGCCATACGTGAAACACGCTTGGGCGATCATGTCTCGAAAGAGACATGACTGACTGGGCAGAAGATTATCCCGCAGTAGGTTGCCATTGCTTACCCATCCCATTTTCCCCAATGAAAACGGAATACAACTTTCCTATCTCAAGAAAAGACTAAAATGCTCAAAATTAAAAAAAAAAAAAAACAATGTACGTAGAGAGAAAAAAACTGAAATAAATTGCAACAAATAGCTACAATTGGAAGAAAAGAGTACCCATCCCATTTTCCCCAATGGGTCTTGTAGTCCTTATATATGAGTGAGCTTGCCTTGGTACCCTAGGCCTCTGGCCAGTACGATGTTTTTGACCCAAGGAGTAGTTCTGTTACACTGAACTCAAGACGGTCGAGACAAGTAACACTCGGTGTATCACGCCTGAACTTTTCTTAGGTATCTCCCCCTGCCAATAAGGGTGCTGGAGGTAAATGTTTTCTGGGTCTTGGCGTTATTCGCTTGATAGTCATGAATATAAAGCTTCGAGTAAATTCGAAGAAGACTATCCTGTAAGCAGTTACATAATATCAGGTCTATAATACTGACATTTTGCGAATGATTTATGGAATTTGCAATAATCTCCGGTGGGGCCTCTCGATGCCTTGTCGATGGGTATTGTTACGCCAGTATCTCCGGGCGCGTCAAACCGGGTTATTTATTCGTACATCTCCAATGGTTGTCTATTTTCACTGGCTACTATGGAAACCTACTGCGGAATAATTTTCTGCCCAGTCAGTCATTTCTCTTTCGAGACATGATCGCCCAAGCGTGTATCACTTATGGCAGTTAAAGTGAGTGACTAGTCATCCAATAAACCAAGCGATACGAACATGGAGGAAATGAAACTGAAAAAGAACAAAACTAGCAAACCCAACCTATCTCTTACACCAATGTAAGGGGTCTACATTCAACTTTCCAAGAGTGAAACTCTCTTTACTTCAGACTAGCAAACCCAACCTATCTCTTACACCAATGTAAGGGGTCTACATTCCAACTTTCCAAGAGTGAAACTCTCTTTACTTCAGACTAGCAAACCCAACCTATCTCTTACACCAATGTAAGGGCTCTACATTCCAACTTTCCAGGAGTGAAACTCTCTTTACTTCAGACTAGCAAACCTAACCAATCTCTTACATGAATGTAAGGGGTCTACATTCCAACTTTCCAAGAGTGAAACTCTCTTTACTTCAGACTAGCAAACCCAACCTATCTCTTACACCAATGTAAGGGGTCTACATTCCAACTTTACAATAGTGAAACTCCCTTTACTTCAGACTAGCAAACGCAAGCTATCTCTTACACCAATGTAAGGGGTCTACATTCCAACTTTCCAAGAGTGAAACTCCTTTTACTTCAGACTAGCAAACCCAACCTATCTCTTACAACAAGGTAAGGGGTCTAAATTTCAACTTTCCAAGAGTGAAACTCCCTTTACTTCAGATTAGCAAACCCATTCTATCTCTTACACCAATGTAAGGGGTCTACATTCCAAATTTCCAAGAGTGAAACTCTCTTTACTTCAGACTAGCAAACCCAACCTATCTCTTACACCAATGTAAGGGGCCTACATTCCAACTTTCCAAGAGTGAAACTCCCTTTACTTCAGACTAGCAAACCCAACCTATCACTGACAACAATGTAACGAGTCTACATTCCACATTTCCAAGAGTGAAACTCCCTTTCCTTCAGACTAGCAAACCCAACCTATCTCTTACACCAATGTAAGGGGTCTACATTCCAACTTTCCAAGAGTGAAACTCCCTTTGCTTCAGACTAGCAAACCCAACCTATCTCTTAAACCAAGGTAAGGGGTCTACATTTCAACTTTCCAAGAGTGAAACTCCCTTTACTTCAGACTAGCAAAAACAACCTATCTCTTACACCAATGTAAGGGGTCTACATTCCGAATTTCCAAGAGTCAAACTCCCTTTACTTCAGGCTAGCAATCCCAACCTATCTCTTACATGAATGTAAGGGGTCTACATTCCAACTTTCCAAGAGTGAAACTCCCTTTACTTCAGACTAGCAAACCCAACCTATCTCTTACACCAATGTAAGGGGTCTACATTCCAACTTTCCAAGAATGAAACTCTATTTACTTCAGACC